>PVJA010007077.1:0-42804 GCA_004027025.1 Myocastor coypus
TTTCCTCCTCCTCCTCCTCTTCTTCCTCCTCCTCCTCTTCCTCCTTCTTCTTCTTATTGTCTTTTTGGGACAAGGTCTTGCTGTGCAGCTTAGGCTGCCCTTGAGCTCAATTTGTAGTCCAGGCTGGTCTCAAACAATCACTGATCCTCACCCCTCAACCTCCCAAGTGCTGGGATTATAGGTGTGTGCCACCACTCCTGGCTCTATGCCCCATTTCATAACCACAGGCACACCAGGACCAGTATACTAGGTGACAGTAGAAATCCACTGCAACAAAGACAGTGGAAATAGACATCATGTCTCCTACTGAAACTCTAAAATGTATGTAATTCTCCTGAAAAAAAATCTGAATTCATATTTTCTATGATAGCAGTGGCTTATTTACATAAATGTATGACTATTTGTTCATAATTATTTCTGTCCTGAGCTTTGTTACTATTATTATCTTCATGGAATAGGAAGCAGTGAGTGAAAGAAGTATCTCAACAAATGGTAGCTCCTCCTAGATTTTTCAGTAGCTATGACCAAGTTCAGAGGATTATAATTTGTGGGGAATATGTTGATGATTTCTAAGACACTATCCATATTACAGATAATAGTTCTGCACTTTAACATCTTTTTTTTGGGGGGGGGGACTTTCCTTATCATATGTAGTATCTGATGTTTACATTTTTTGTGCAGACATGGTACATGCAAGTCATATACCTTGATTCTTTTATATCCCCTCCTTCCATTTTTATTCTTACTTTTCCGTATCTTCCTCTCCTTCTGCTTTTAGAAAGATCTGTCTCCCTACTTCCCATTATGTATCTTTTAATTTGTTTTTTTATACTTTAGGTATTTCAGAGAAAAGAAACTATGCAATGCAGAAGCTTTGCATCTGACATATTTCACATATTATGGTCTCAAATTACATCCAGTTTCCTGCAAAGGCCTCTTGTAGCTATTAAAAATAAGAGATATAAGAATATATGCAAAAAATGCAAAGCAGATATTTACTATAACACAGAGACTAACAAATCTGCTAATGTCATAGGAGCTTTTGAAATAGTTTCTATAATAATTTCAGGGTTGCATTGGAAAAACTCAATAAAGCTAATGAATAGAATGATATAATTAACAAATTCAGTTGCCTGAACACACAGAAAATAGTACACACATGTGATTATAATTGCTTTCTCTTCCAAGACACAAACAATATGCATGCAATCTGAAGTATATGAGCTATAAGGCAATTCCCTATGAATTTTTCAAACAACTCAGGTTTTTATAAACATTACTAAAGACAAATAAGCTAGAAAAAATGTAAAAGTAACTAAAACTTCTGGAATTTAAAAATGTAAAGAATAAAAATTCCCAGTGCTTATGTTCTCCAAACACAGAAATCAGAGCTATAAGTAAACAGCTACGTTTCAAGAGACATGCCCAAGGGAGGGCAACAGAACATAGCAAAGGGAGAACAGGAGCCACGTAACTGTAACACAACCTCATTGTGCTGTGTCTTCTTGATCTATGTCCCAGGCATCAAGTTTATTTAATTTCCATAAAGTTATACTAATGTTCAGTAATTTGCTGTATGTGTTGTATTTAAGACATTGTTATGTTCGTTTGCTAATGATATACGCAGTTTCCATGGTATTACATAGAATCTAACTTATTTGACAAATCTCTGTTTTAAAATCTTTGATATCAGTCTTCCCACTCCACTATTTTTGCAAATCTACTTTTACCATTGAATAATAGTAAAATTTGGCAATATAAAGTTTAAAATTTCAATTGTAGTAAGTGAACAATAAACACCAATAATATGCTTATTAAAACAAATGCAAGGACCAGCCAGATAACTCAGCAGACTAAAGTGCCTGCTTAGGCAGATGCAGGGATCAGGGTTCAATCCCTAGTATGCCATGCCAGCCCTAGTCCTAGGGCATGCTGTGACAGCAATTTCGACAGGGTATGGTGGAGACCATAATCCCAGCACTTGGAAGGCTTAAAACAGGAGGATTACTATAAGTCTGATCTGTATAGTGAAACCCTGTAGACCCTGTATGAAACACACAAAAAAAAGTAAAAATGAGTTTAAATAGCTTTTTGAGTAATATGGCCAATCCACAAAATTCTAAGATATGTATTTCTGTCATTGTAGCATAATTGAGTTAGTATTGCTTCTTATGATTAATACGATCTCTAGTTTAATTGTATATTGTTTCCTAGAATCATATATAGTGACATATATTACATCTAAGTTTCAGTGAAGAAGCATGTCCAATGAGTGAGAAATTTTATATGCTGTTTTTTGCAGAACCAGGGATTGAACTCGCCCTATTCCACTTAGCTTTCTCCCCAGCCCCTGAATGCCAAATTTTAAAGCATTATATATGTCCCTCAGAGACAAACAGAAAAAATTATAACCAAAATGATAAAGGTTTACATTAGTCAAAGTAGAGCTTTACCACAAAAACAAATATTCATACTTATTATCTTGTTAGACCATGTTCCTATTATCTCTAGAGAATAAATAAAATCACATTAAAATGTCTATTATTTTGAGTTATGACTTAATTTGTAGATGTCAGTGATTATCTATGAACATTTTCTTTATTGTAAGATAAAATGATTCAGGCCAGGGAGATAGCTCAGTAGAATATGTGCTTACCTGGCAAGTGCAAGGTCCTGAGTTCAATCTCTGGTACCGGAAAAAAAAAAAGATGAAATGACTCAAAGCCCAGGTCCTGCATTGGTATGCTTGTAGGTAGGAATTCTTGGCCTGCATACTAGAACTTCTTCCCCACCCAGACCCCCGACTGGTGTGCACGTAGGTGCACATAGATAGGAAATCTATGCCTGCAACCCCGCACCACTGGAACTTCTTCCTCATCCAGACCCCAGCCCCGGCATCGGCTGTGGAACCCTGCATCAAAATTCCCTCCAGAGAGGCTGGGGCTCAGATCCTCCCAGCTAACCCAGGAGATGAACATCTTGCCAGAGGAGTGTAGCAAATTCACTTCTCCCTCATCCTTGAAAGACAGTTTAACAGTGTATAGCTGTCTGAGCAGGAACTTGTTTTCATGGAGGACTTGAAGCATTCTGGTCCATGCTTTTCTTGACTTCATGGTTTGTGAAGAGAAATTTGCCATTCTTCTGATAGGTTTTCCTTTAAATGTGTTCTATTTCTTTTCTCTAGTGGCTTTTAGTATATTATTCTTCTGCTGGATTTCTGGGATCTTGACGATTATATGTCTTGTTGTGTTTTAGTTGGGTTGATATTATTTGGATTTCTTCAGTTACCTGAATGCCAGATTGCTTTCTCATATTTGATAAGTGTTCTGCTGTTACTTCTGCACATATTCTTTTTATATCATTTGTATTGACTCATTTTTCACTGATGCCTATTAGTTTCATATTGTTCAACTTTGCATCATCTTGCAAATATTAAATTATTTTTTCCTGTATCCTACTTGTTTTTAAGACAACCTTTTTTACCTTCTCAATAGTTGTGACTGTGTCTTCAAGATCTGAAACTATGTTCACTTTTGTTTGTATGGTGTTGTCACCTTGTGATTGAGATTTTATTGTCCTGTATATCTCTTTGAAACTACCTCTCATGATCAATTTCTTTCCTATACTGTTCATTCAAGGATTCCATCATTTTCTATCATCCTCTAATTTTTATCAACTAGAAGCATTTATTAAGTCTCTTGTTACACTCATGCTTTCTTTTTTATTTCAGAGATTATTTCTGACCTGATTTCCTCTCTACCTTTCATCAGTTGTTCCTCTACTTCACATGCTAGTAATTCAGAGGTATCTTTTCTTACTTCAGAGGTTATTTATGATCTAAGTTCCCCAAGACACTACTGCATTTGTTTTTTGTTTGTTTGTTTGTTTTTGTTTTGTTTTGTTTTGTTTTGTTTACTTCAAGGGGCTGGGGAGATAGCTCTGTGGCACAAGTACTTGTGTGATAAGTGCAAGATCGTGAGTTCGAACCTTGATCCTGAAAGAGAGAGAGAGAGAGAGAGAGAGAGAGAGAGAGAGAGAGAGAGAGAATGAAGAGATTTTTTTTTTTTTACTTCAGATGATATTATTTTAGAGATTTCATCTGTGTGGTTTCCACTTTTTTCTATGCTAGTGTCTCCTTCATTAATTCTGGTTGGGCTCTGGGCCTGAGATTCCGTCTTGCTCTTCTTTGTCATTTTGTATAGCACTATCCTCTGACACTTGATGTAGAACTTTGGTAAAGTTATGCTGTTAGCACCTACTGAAATTTGGGTCCGGATCTACGAAGTTTGATCTTGTCTAGATATGTCTAGCTGGGACTGCTTGCTGTGCTGAGCTGCTTCCTGCTGCAGCTTCTGGAAGTGAACCCACTGGCCATAATTGCAAAATTGAATTGTTATCCAGATTTAATGTAATTCTTGTCAAAATACCATCAACATACCTTAAAGACTTGGAGCAATCATTCTTAGAATTTATTTGGAACCAGAAAAGACGTAAAATTGCAAAGACAATCTTGGGCAACAAAGACCAGGCAGGAAGAATTAAAATTCTTGACCTAAAATTATACTGTAAAGCTACAGTAAAAAAAAATCAGTACAGTGTTGGAATAAAATAGACCCGAGGATCAGTGGAATAAATTAGAAGATGCAGAGGCAAATACAAACAGTCAGCCAGCTTATCTTCAACAAAGGGGCCAAATATGTTTATTGAAAGAAAGATAGTTTCTTTAACAAATGGTGCTAGAAAAACTAGATCTCTACACGCAGAAAATTAAAACTTGACCCAGGTATTAAACTAAAGTCAAATGGATAAAGATCTAAATATTAAAACAGAAACACTAAATCTATGGAAAAGAAAGTAGGAGGAAATCTTGAAGATTTTAGGGTATGAAACAGTTGATGGACAAAAATCAAAATGTACATGTAGCACTTGAAATAATCAACAACTGGGACCTCCTCTGGCTGACAAGCTTTTGCACGTCAAAAGAAATTACCAACAGAGTAAAAAGACAACACACAAATTTTGAAAGAATTTTAACTAATAAGTATTCAGAAAAAGGTCTTCTATCTGGAGTTCATATAGAGCAAAAGGATATTAGAATGCCAAACTTTAAAGACCCAATCCAGAAATAGGCATCTGAGATGAACACACACTACACAGAGGAAGAAATCTTACAAGCTTATAATATATGAAGAAATGCTCCACATTGCTAGTTAGCCATGAAATGTAAATTAAAACAACACTTAGATATCATCTCACCCCAAAAAGAATGGCTATCATAAAGAAATCAACCAGCAACGAATGTTGGAGAGGCTGTGGGGAAAAAGCAACACTTCTCTACTGTTGGTGGGAATACAGACTAGTGCAACCATTATGGAAATCAGTGTGGAGTCTCCTTAAAAAAAAACCTAGAAATGAAAATTAATTCAATCCAGCTATCCCCCTGCTGGAATTTTCCCAAAAGAACTGAAAACATCATGTCATATTGATGTTTATTTTCCTGTTTATAGCAGCATAATCTGTGATAGCCAAGTCTTGGAAACATCTAAAATGCCTGTGACCTGAGGAATGGCTAAAAAAAGGTGTGGTGTTTTTATACAATGGAATATTACTCAGCTGTAAATAATAGTAACTCAAAGCCTTCATATATAATTGGATGTATCTTGAACATATACTCAGAGGTAAAATAAACCAGACGTACATATTTAAATATCATATAGTCTCCCTATTGTAAGAACTCAAACGAAGAAAAAAAAAAAAAAAGGAAAGGCATAACACAGCTAGATGGAGATCAACAACTTAAGGATTAAACAATGAAGACACAGAAAGTAGAAAAGTTAGTAAAGATGACGGGGCAAAACCAAGCACTTATATATACAGAGGATGAATTAGACAATGGTCCTAAGAATATCCAATGAGTTCTTGACACTTAGGATAGCAACGTGTAATATTAAAACCATGCTTGGAATGCCTGCCTTTCTGCTCTTTTTTGTTTTTGTCTTTTTGAGGTAGGGTCTCGCTATGCAGCTGAGGCTGGCCTTGAGCTCAATTTTGTAGCCCAGGCTGGTCTCGAACTCACACCAATCCTCCTGCCTCAGCCTCCCGAGTGCTGGGATTACAGGCGTGAGCCACCACGCCCGGCCCTTTCTGCTCTTTTAGATGTGTTCTATTTCTACTATCATTTCAATCATTGCTATATGCTTTCTCAAGTAAATGTTTATTTAAAAATACAACAAAAAGGATAATAAAGAGAACATGAGACAAGAAAAAATGCCAGAGAATTGACCTGCTACAATTTTGTATATGCTTAGATTTCTAAATTTCAGTTCCATGTTCAGTTTAAGGCATTTGATATTCAGGAAAACAGTGATAACAAGTCCAATTAACGATGTTATAGAGTAGTGGTATCACTAAGCTTCTCTTCTGGAGGGTTAACAACTTAAGATTTCAGACCAAAAATTTAGAGAAGAGTTACAAGTATAGCCAATATTTTGGCCCTAGCCCTTTAAGGTCAGTGAGGACTCAGGATGTAAGAAAACCTCTACTGTAACATCCTATAGCTCAGTGGTGTACCAAATTTCCATTCAAGAAGATTATGGGGACACAGAGGAAAGGGATCAATGATGTATATTGTCCCTAGGAAGAGTCACCTAGAGAGAAAACATTCTCTCAGGCTTTCACAGAGAGCAAACTGGTCAAGCAATAGCCATGAGTCATCCAGATGGCTGACACTGACAGAATTTCTACAAAATGCTGTACATGATTGCAAGGTAAATCCGGAGGGGATTTGACTGACCTTGTCAGATATAAAAGCTACATGTTTTATTATGTAGGTCTTGCTTTAACTTGGCCTTAACCATGCAGTAGAAAATTCTAACCTTGAAGTATGAAAAGTAAAGCCATATTAATATGCTGAGCTGTAAAATGCTCAAGTCAACAACTTCCAACATCGCCAGTTCTGCCAATAACCCACTAATACTATAGACTATTGGACTATGCTCACAACTACTTTCTCTTAGCTCAATGAGAAGAAATGTTTGTACCAATATTGTTTAGAAAAGTTATGTCTGCATCTTATACTCTGAACAACTACTGTGAGGACAACAAAATGCATTATATTAATTATTGTGGCTCTCCTACTAACGTGTTTTGAAATTATCTCATTGTTATTTCTTACTAAAATTAATAAAATTATATTTTAAAAAAGCCTGAGTTGATGAAGGGCAGTACATATAGCATGGAGTGTGCACATGTGCATGCATTCTGGCTTGTCATAAAAGCCAGTTGTTTCTCAAGGGGCAAGGGTATCCTAAGTGTACTGTGGAAATAGCCCTGTATTTCTAAAGATAGTGGATCCCATGAAGAAACAGTGCAACTGGGTTTTGCTGAATTTTCTGACTCTGAGAAATTACTTCTGAACCTAAGAAATGTCATGACTGGAGCCTGTGTAAAAATACTAAATTATGATGGCAATTGCCAGTGCCATTTGGATACCCATTTCGTGTCTTTTGCAGGGGTTTATTCCTTTTTTTTTATGGCTGTCTCACCTTGCCCTGGGGGTGGGGCCGGCACAGTGTGTGGTGCCGGTGGTCAAACCGAGGTCCCTGCAGTTGCCTAAACTTTCCTAAGCAGGCACTTTAGACTACTGAACCATGTCACCAGTCCCTGCAGGGGTTTATTCCTTTCTGATAAAAAATCTTATTACTTACAGATCTATGCTGGTGTGGAAAAATCATTTTTGACCTATCAACACCGGAAAGAAGGAATCTAATTGTGTTAATTAACTGATAAATGGCAACTCCTTGGTGTCAGGCACTATGTCAAGGATTTTGCATATATTATTAACTTAAAATATTACTATTAATATATCATACATTATTACCTTAGTCTTTATTACAACTCAGGGACAGAGAGAGAAAGGGACTATTAAATCCTCTTTGATGGATGATGTGACTAAGTCTGCAAAGTTATCCAACTAATAAGTCAATATTGTTTCAGTGAGCTATCACTGTAGAACCAAAAGCTCTAAAATTAAAGTAGCATACAACAATAAATATTATTTCTCTCTTAAAAAATAATTCAGTACTGCAATTTTATTTATAAACTTTGGTACATTAAAGTTATGCAGTCTTTATTACTTTTAAAGCCTCATTCAGTATTTTAATAGTAATTCACAATACTACTCGACTTTTTAATCAAAGTTATCATCCAGGGCTGGCAAGATAGCTCAGGAGATTAAGTGCCCGATGAGACAAGCAGAGGGATCAGGGTTTTATCCCTTGTACCACACGCCATGCCGGCCCCACCCCCAAGGTGAGCGGAGCCCACAATGGAGATCAGGTGTTGTGGCGTGTGCCTATAATGTCCATGCTGGGTGGCTGCAAGCAGGTGGTTAACTATAAGTTCAAGCTGCACAGTGAGACCCTGTGTCAACTACAGTTAAAAAATCTATAGGAAAACTATCACCCATGTAGCTTTGTAATAATTTCATTCCCCATTTCTTTTCTTTTTAATAAACATGTTATTCAAGAAAAATAGACATCATGCACTTCAAGTGATATGGTACAACTGAGAAAATTCACAATTATTCAATGTAATGTACGAATTACTCTTCAATTTTTTTTTTTTTTCAGAACCAAGGATTCAGGCCCTTGTGCTTGTCCCAGGGAAACGCTTATTCTACTAAGCTATCTCTCCAGCCCCTTACTCTTCAATTTTTTTAAACAGCTTTTTAAAACTTACTTAATAGTGCTGCTAATTTTCCACTTAAAATGGTATCAAGTTTTCAAGTATCTCAAAATTTTTATAAGGGTTCCTTATAAAAATTATAGTAAAAGCTCTTTTATGAAGAGAAGCAAGGTGACTTAGGCAATTCCCACATAACATATTTTTAAGGATAACTATTGAGTCTGGTGTAATAATCTACACAGCAGAGTCCATTAAGGATGAATTAGAACTGTGCTATGCCTAGATGGTCCAGCATGGGGAGAGGGGATAAATGAACTGGATTTGACTGTCAGACAAGCTCCTGCAAGGAAACCAGGGAGAAGCTGAGATCAGGTGATGACCAGGTGGATACTATAGGACCTTACTATGAAAGTCACAATTAAAACAGGCAACTTGAATACATATCTAAGACATAGATAGATGATAGATAGATGACAGATGAGATAGATGGATAGATAGATAGATAGGTAGATAAATAGATGACAGATGGATGATAGATTAGATAAATGATGGACAAATGATAGATGACAAATAGATAAATTATAGACAGATGATGGATAGGTGGTAAAGGTATGGCTAGATATAACCTTATATGTGGTTATAGGCCTTTGAGAACTCAAATTAGCAATCAATAGGGGACCAACAACCCCAAGTGTCCTTAACTGCAGATCAGGATTGAGACATTCAAGCTAATGGCTCCAAGTATACAAGGATATATAATGTTGACAAAAATCACTAAAGAACTTCTAATATTAAAAAAAAAAAAAACACCAAATTTTTTTCTCCTCCTGTGTGATAAAATCTTTTCAAGATAAACTGGACAAAGAAAAACATGGGCCTCGTAAGGACACAGAGAAGCCTGGTGCTTGCATCGGCAGTTTGAGGACCAGTGCTTTTACTTCTTATGTATGGATAAGCTCAAATATTCCCCTGAACAGTAAATGTCCAGAGGCTAAGAGAACTGGTAAGTTCAAACAATTTTGATAGAAATAGAGAATTGGAAATTCCCCAGAAGGGAGTATATGGACAAAATGAAGACATTTGTGTCTAGGCTTTGGGGAAATTAGAACAGAAAATGGTAATAAAAATTTATTTATCACCAAAAATAAATTTGGATGCTTCCAGAAGAAAACTTTTGTAGAGAAAACTGTAACGCTAAAGCCAAGGAAGGAACAATATCCCATTGATCCAACTGTCTAACACTCATTTGAAAATCCAAATCATGCTAAAAAGTGACAAATTTTTGCTCCTGTAGTAACATAAAACATCTAAATTTTGGTTTCTCTTATAATGATCCTATCGCATTCACTTTAACGTCAGGTTGGATTCTTCTCTTGTGTAATGTACAAGGCTCTAAAATAGGTGATATTGGTTTTCTATCTTCGCTACCACAGCCAGAAACACGCTACTCTCTGTTGGTCATGATGGCCTAAGCACAGCCCTCCTCATCCTCACTGAATTCCAAAATTCCTTATTTGTGCTAGCGCAGGAATCCTTGCATACTGGGATAGATAAATGATGCTCTCTTGTGGCTTCTTTCTCAAGAAAACCTTGAAAATGTTTACTGTGTCCTTTTTGCCTCGTTAAATAGTCACACAGGTTGTCTAGGAGGCACTTCTGCATAACAAAACCTTCAGCAATGCCATTTCCATGGGGTCCACAGTGACTTACACTGTTGGAGCAAAGACAGGCAAAAGGGAGGGCATGTAGCTCATGGTAGGGTTCTTGCCTAACATGTGTGTTGCCCTGAGTTCAATCCCTAGTACCACAGAACAAACAAACAAACATTACATTTTAAACAGGTAGAATCTCTTGCTTTCATAAATTTCACAATGTAGTGGGAGGGATAAATGAACAGAAATCTACAGTTAAGGAAACAAATGCTGCTACTAGAAGAGTGTAAAAGGATGCCTTAGAGAACATTAAGAAATTATGCTTAAAAGGCGATTAATTAGCAGAAACCGGAACCTAATCTGAGAATTCACTGCATGGGCTCCATGCTAAGTGCCATTCTAAGTGCCACTCGTTTTTACAAGTAGTAGCTTTTAGAAATCCAGTTTATTGTTTTATAGTTTGTGAAATCAAAAGTTCAAAATTATTCTTGTCAAACTAAAGCCAAGGAGTTGGCAGTGCTGAGGTCTCCAGAGATGCTGAGGAAAGACTCTGTCGCTGTCTTTTCCAGCTTCTGGAGGTCACCTGCACTAGGCATCTTGTGGTTCTTTCTTGGTCTTGAAAGCCACAACAGCTTCAAACTGAGCCCTCAGATCTCACTCTGAATCTCTTATGCATTTCCATCATCCCACTTCTTCTCTCTCCTGCCTCCCTCCTGTAAGGGCCCCCATGATCATACTGGTTCCTCTGGATAATCTAGCAGACTCTCCATTTCCAGTATCATTAAGTTAATATATATCTAAAACCCCTACTGCAGGGGCCAGCAAGAGAGCTCAGCAGACTAATGCCTGTGTGGGCAAGCAGAGGGTGCATGGTTCGAACCCCAGCACCACATGCTACACCAGCCCCACCCCCAAAGCAGGCTGAGCCAGGCCAGAGTCTGGATGTGGTGATGCACACCTGTAACCCTGGCGCTGAGGAGGCTGAAAGCAGGAGGATCACCTTGAGTACAAACTGCAAAGAGAGACCCTGGACCAAACAAATACAAAACAAACAAAAAACTATTGCTAGGTGAGGTAACATACCTGTGGGCCTTGTGGATGAGGACGTGGATATCATGCGAGAGGCATTATTTAAACAAACACTGCTATTAAATGAACTAAGGAAGAAGAAAAGTTGATTTTCATACATATTCTGGCTTACACTATGGTCCAACCCTCACACATGCACACTGATTAGAAAAAAAAAAAAAAAAAAGCAAAACAAAACAAAACAAAAAATCCTGGGTTGAAGCCCTAACCCCAATGTGGCTGTTTTTTAGAGGTAATTAAGCTTAAATGAGGTGATAACAGTGAGATCGCAATTCAAAAATAATTGCTGTTCTTATATTTTAGAAAAGATTTTTCACTTTTCCTCTCCCTCATCCTCTTGCTCGCCCTCTCCCCCTCTTCCTGCCTTTCTGCCTATTCTCCTTTCTTCCCTTACAAATACCCACATGCATCCAAAAGGGACCACATAAGGTACAAAGAAAACTTGGCTGCTTGCAAGCCAGTAAGGGAGCCCTACTAATACATTGGACTGGGAAGTTCTACCCTTCAGAAAGATAAGAAAATAAACTTCTGCTATTTAATCTGCCCACTCTGTGGTGTTTGGTTCTGGAGGCCTGAGCAGACTAGTACAGGAAACGGCAATGGAGTATTTCCTAGGAGATTTTAATGTGTTAATACAAGTGCAGACTTCAAGCAACTGATCTCAGCTGTGAATGTAGATTTGGATTCTAACAGTTAAGCTGGACTGATGAAAAACATTAACCTGAGACAGTGGGTGTACTAAAACGAGAATATGGCTGGGAAGAGAGCCAGATGCTTCTAGCAGCTCTGCTATCCAAATCTCCAAATGCTCAGCAGATGGTTGAATTAGCTCTTGGTTTTACATGTACTGTGAGTACTACTGAAGGGCAGGTGTAACTAGTGGTAATAACCACAGGAGCTAGTACTACAGAGAGAGCGCTGAGTGTTTTATGCGCTATGACCGCAAAATGCTTGTTTTACAGACAAAGAGAAACCAAGACATGTGAGTCAGCTCCCTGGGTCACAGATATTTGCATTCAGGTTGATCTCTAGCATGATTGTTCTGAGAGCAGAATGAAAATGTGAATTCTGATAGAGTGTCCAGCAAAGCTGGCTTTAAAATATCAACATCGTTTAGTCTAAAGAGGAGACAAGAAAGTAGCTTGACAGAAGAGGCCATCGGTTAAAGGTTAACACGCTAGGGTGAAAAAAAAAAAGGTGTTTTAGGGGTGGAGGTATCAGTCAGAATAACAAAGTATAACACTTTTTTATTTTTTCAGGACCAGAGTTCGAACTCTCGAGCTTGCACTTTCCAGGCAGGTAGTCGTGCCATGGAGCTATCTCCCAGCCCCCACATTTTTAATAAGAGTGTCCAATAAGGAAGTAATACATTTTATTTTGTTTTCTGCAATTCTGAATCACTTATAGTTTTTCTGTTTTAGTGCTATTTTTTAGTCTTTTTACTTTTTATTCATTTAAATGAAAGAAAAGATAAAATAGCGATGAAACAGTTTCAAAACAGGTTAGTAGGAGAGTTATAATAATTAATACTTTACATATTGTTGTCTTCACAGTAGTTATTCAGAGAGTAAGATGCAAACATGATATCTTGTCTAAACAATATTAATACAAACCTTTCTTCTCAGTGAGCTAAGAGAAAGTGGCTGTATTTCCTATACTTTTGCAAGTTAGTAACATGTGACGCAAGGTTTCCTAGTGACTAATAGGTGACTTTACCCAGACAGGTCCTTAAAATTTTCATCAGGTTTTTTAACATAGCAGCTAGTAGGTGGAATTCTCACCCTGACTAACTCTCTGTGCTGAAATTTGTGGACTAAGCAACTACAGTGAAGACAGTAATGTATAATACTACAACCATGTTTGAAGTACCTGTCATTTTGGCCTTCTAAATGTGTACTGCTTCTAATTGTCGTATCAGTCATTGCTACACTCTCTCTGACATAAATGTTTGTAACCAAAAACAATAAAACGGTTGCAGTCTCTTTCAAAAATAAAAATTAAAAAAAAAGGAAGAAATAGAAAGCATAGTCAGCATTCCAGGAAGCAATACTAACTAGTAGCCACCCTTAGGCAGTCCTCTCACATTTAAAAATCTCCTTGAAAGAGTGCAATATGTGGGAGTTGTGTTACCAGAAATGAATCAAAACCTGCCTCAAAAGAAAACTGAGGGGTTGGAGAGATAGCTCCGTGGCACAAGTGCCTGACTGGTAAGTGCAAGGTCGTGAGTTTGAACCCAGGTCCCGCCAATAAATAAATAAATAAATAAATAAATAAATAAATACATAAATACATAAATACATAAAATCAGTCACTTAAAAAAGAAAACTGAAAACTTTTTTTAATTTTTAAAAACTACAAAAAAGGGGGGAAAACACTGGAAATGATACAGAATTTCACTAAATAAACTAATATTATGTTTGACAACACTGGATGTATTGTATGTTATCTTCAAATTAGTTGTTTAGATTACCAGATATAAACATACAAAACAGGTTTTTAAAAATATCATAAGAAATTAAAAAGGAGAAGGAAAAATTGGATTAACTTCTCCTTTCAATAGACAAGTAGAAATCAGTAGTACAATTATTCACGCTGTCCTCCCTGTATATATAAATACAACTTTCTCCTTTCATTCTTTTGTCCCTTTCCTCATGCCAGCTTTCCATCCTACTAAACAGATTCCCTTTCACAGTATCTATCAAAAACCTTCCTGATATCATTTCTTCGCTCAGGTTCATACATTTGCAAGACAGTATAATGTTTGAACATGTGGGTCTGCTTTATTTCCCTTACAAGTATGATCTCTAGGTACATCCATTTACCTATAAAAAGCTCAAGTTCATCTTTTTTTTATACTTGAGCAGGACTCCATAATGTAAACACACCACATCTTTTTTTTATGCGTTCCTCAGTTGATATTGTGTCCAAGATTTAGTCATAACAGATTGTGCTGCTATAAACATAAGTTCAAATATATCAATGTAGAATGTTTTCAGTCCATTTGGAAAAAAAAAATACCTAGGAATGGAATAACTGGGTTGAACAGAACTTCTTTTATTATTATCATTATTTTATTATTTTAATAAAAAATAATAATATGATAGTTTCAAAACATGTCATTAGTACATTCACAATAATTGACACAGCACATATTGTCCTCATAGTAGTTACACAGAGCACAGGGTGCAGACATGACAAATTTTCTAGTTGATTTTGGTTAGGAAAATAAAAAAAAGAAAAAATTCTTCTATTTGAACTGAGAGGAATTAGTTGTGTACATAGTCCAATGTTCCATAATTGCGTTGGGTTACTGGTGAAACTGGCAATGTTGGAGGTTGTTGATTTAAGCCTCTTACAGTTCATCATACTAATCTAGCTCTACGTTTTATGCCTCATAATTAAGCTTTTCCACTAGGTGATCAAGGGCAAGTTAAAGCAAGACCTGTATAATAAAATATTCATCTTTCCTTTCTTCCAAGGCCAAATCCCCTCAAGATTAACTTTGGAACCACGCACAGTGCTTTGTAGAACTGTTATCAGTGTCAGCCATCGGGACGAATCATGGCCATTGCTTGACCAGTTTGCTTTGTGTGAAAGTCTGAGAGAATATTTTTTTGTCCAGGTGACTCTCCTTACACACACTGTACCTCATTTGTCCTTTTCCTCTGAGATCCTATAATCTCCTTGACCAGAAAATTTGGGAAATCACTGAGTTATAGGTTGTTACAGCACAGGTTCTCTTATGTCCTGAGTCCTCACTGACTTTGAAGGGCTAGGGCCAAAACGTTGATTATTCTCGTAGCCCTTCTTTTTCTCCAATTTTTGGTCTGTTAACTTACATTCTCAACCCTCCAGCAGAAAAGCTTCGTGATACTATTACTCTATAACATAAGTAATTGAGCTTATCATCCCTGTCTTTCTATCAGATATCTTCGACTTAGGTTGAAATTGATATTTTCCACCAATCATTGATATTCTAATAAATCTCTATAGAATGTGATAAAAATAGTTACACATTATTATGCGACATTTAGAAATCCAAAGATGTATAAAAAAATGTAGCTTGTCAAGCCTATGGCATTTTGCCTAGTCTCTTACTCTCAATTAATACCCTTTTTTTTGTTGTTGTTGTTGTTAACCAACCATTTACTTGAGAGAGTATAGCAGTAACTGAGTTTACATTAGAAGCAGTACACAGCTAAAAGACCAGAATGACAGACATTCCAAGCATAGTTTTAGTGTTGCATGTTGCTATCATCAATGTGAAAAACCTTCTGAAGGATCTTCGGGCCAATATCTGATTCATCCTGTGAACATAAGTGCATGGATTTGTTCCTGCTATGTTTCCTTTCTTTTCTGCTTCCAGTCACTTTGTTGTTTAATCTATAAGTCTTTGATTTCCATTCAGCTGTGTTATGCCCTTCCATTTTTAATGCTTCTTTAGACTTCTTATACTAGGGAGACTATACGATATTTACACATGTAGGTCTGTTTTATTTGACGTATGAGTATATGTTCAGTATACATCCATTTATATATGAAGTCTTCTAGTTTATCATTCTTTATAGCTAAGTAATATTTCATTGTATAAAAAATCACATCTTTTTCAACCATTTTTCAAATGGTGGGCATTTCGGTTGTTTCCAAGATCTGAGTATTACAAATTGGGCTGCTATAAACATAGGTGCACAAATATCATGATGGTATGATGTTTGCAGTTCTGGGAAAATTCCCAGTAGGGGGATAACTGGTTTGAATGAGATTTCCATTTCTAGTTTTTCAGTATCCTCCACACCGCTTCCCATAATGGTTGCACCAATCTGCATTTCCACCAGCAGTGGGGGAGTTTTCCTTTGCCCCCACAGCCTCTCCTACATTTGTTGTTGATTGATTTCTTTTTGATAGTGCACAGAACTTCTAATCCTAGGCTTTTGCAGAATTGCCACACTGATTTCCATAGTGGTTATACCAGGCTGCATTCCCACCAACAGTAGAGAAGAGTATGTTTTTTTTGAAACAACCTGTACAGCATTTGTTACTGGTGGACTTCTTGATGATAGCCATTCTTTCTGGTATGAGATGGTATCTAAACATTATCATAATTTGCATCTTCCAAATGATCAACAATGTTGAACATTTTTTCATACATTTATTGTCCATTTGCATTTCTTCATTTTTGAAGAGTATATCTGTCTCAGATGCCCACTTTTGGATTGGGTCTTTGAATTTGTTTGCAGAGTTGATTTATTTTAAGTTCTTTTTATGTTCTTGATAGAAGTCTTTTGTCTGAATGACAGCTATAATTTTTCCCAATTCATGGGTTTTCTTTTTACTCTATTGGTGATTTTTTTTTTTTTGGATATGCACAAAGTTTTCAAAATGATGTGATCCCAGTTGTTGATCCTTCGAAGTACGTCCCCATTAATTTTTGTTCATGAGCTCTCTACCTACCAGTAGGTCTTTAAGATTTATACCTACTTTCTCCTCCAGAATAGTTAGTGTCTCACTTTCGACATTTAAGTCTTTGATTCCTTTTGATAGTAGTTCTGTTCATGATGATAGACATGAGTCTAACTTTATCCTTTGGCATGTAGAAAGCCAGTTTTCCCAGTATCTTTTTTTTTTCTTTTGTATTTTGGGGAAGGGTCTATAGGATGTTCTCACTACTAGATAGATCTTGTAGTGATCCTCCTGCTTACAGCCTCACACGTGCTGGGATTACAGGCATGCGCCACCACTCCCAGTCATAACTGTCATCTCAGCATGCCCAGGGAGCGGGGCCAGCACAGCAGGTCCAAGGATCAACCCGCCCTCTCCACACACACACCTCTGCACCTACTTGCAGGTGCTTTAACCTGCTGAGATATTTGGCTACCCCCCCCCACCAGTACCTTTTGCTAAAGAGGCTATTTTTCTTCCAGTAAACATGAATGGCACATTTGAAAAGGATAGGTGGCTGAGGATATTTTGAATTATGTCTGTGTCTTCCAATGTATTCCACTGATGCTCAGGTCTGGCTTTTTGCCAGTATCATGTTAATTTTGTCGCAGTAGCTTTATGGTGTAATTTCAAGTCAGAGATCAGAATACCTTCTTTGTTGCCCAGAATTGCTTCTTCTGGGTATCTTCTGGTTCCAGATAAATTTTAGGAATCTTTTCTCTAGCTCTGTAAGGTATATTAATGGTATTTGAATCAGGATTGAATTGAATATGCATGACAATTTAGGAATGTGGCTATTTTCACAATGCTGGTTCTTCCTACACAAGAGCAAAGAATACCTTTCCGTATTCTGAAGTCATCTTCAATCTTTTTTCAGAGTACTATAATTTTCACTATAAAAATATTTTACTTGCTTTGTGAGATTGATTTCTGTTTCACTTTGGGCTATGTTGTGAAATAAATGGTTTCCCTAAGATCTCAGTGCATTCGTTGTTTGTGAACAAAAATGCTATTGAGTTTTAAGTGTTGCATCCTCCTATTCTACTGAAATTGGCAAATAAATCTACAAATCTCTTAGTGAAGTTACAGAGTCTTCGATGTAGAGCATCATGTTATCAACAAATTTCACTTCTCCCTTCCCAATCATTATTCGATTTGTTCTCACTCTTGTCTAATTGCTCTGGCCAATGTTTCCAGAACTACACTGAATAGGAATGATGGTGGTGGACATCCTTGACTTCTTCCTGATTTTAAAGTGAAAGCATTCCATTTTGGCTCACTATTATGATTTGGTTTTTGGTTTGTCATAGATGATTTTTATAAAGTTGAGGTAAAAACTTTCTATTTAGACCTTCTATAACATTTTCATCATGCATTGTGTTGGGCTTTGTCAAAAGAGTTTTCTACATTTATTGAGATGACCATGTGAATTGTGTTTTTAACTCTGCTGATGTGGTAAATTATATTTATATATTTGGGCATAATGAAACATTCCTGCACTGCTGGGATGAAATCCATTTGTGAATTTGCTTAATTCTGTTTGCTAGTATTTTATTGAGGATTTTTGCAATTATGTTCATTAGCCTAACAATTATGTTCATTGGCCTATAGTTCTCTCTTTTGGTTGAGCCTTTCTGTAGAGATGGAATCAGGATAATACTTGCCTTATAGGTTAGGAAAAGTACTTCCCTTTTAATTTCACTGAGTTTGAAAAGAGTTGGCATCAAATCTTCTCTAAATTTCTTATAAAATTGAGCAGTGAATCCATCAGAGCCTAGGATTTGCATTGTTGGTAGGTGTTGTATTATATTTTCCATTTCAGTCACTGATAAAAATTTAGAATTTTTTAGAATGAAAAAATTGAATTTCGAATTTTTATATTCTTGTTTCCGCTTTAGTAATTTGTATCTAGGGTTTCTCCATTTCTTATGTTTTTCATTCTTTGAGACTAAAGACTTTAGAAGTAGGTATTAGCTATCTTCTGAATTTCTAAAGTGTCTGCAGTGTTTTCACTCTTTTCATTTTTTATTGCATGAATTTGAATTTGTCCTTTCCTCTTTTAGATAAGATTGACTGTCTAGCCCTTCAAGGTCAGTGAAGACACAGGACATAAAATAACCTGTATTATAACAACCTATAACTCAGGAGAGTCCCAAATTTCCTGTTCATGGAGATTATGGTGCCACAGAGGAAAGTGGTTGATGATGCACAATGTGCCTAAGGAGAGTCACCTATTGAGAAGACTTTCGCTCAGACTTTCACAGAGAACAAACTGATCAAACAATGCCTGTGAGTCATCCAGATGGATAGCACTGACAAAAGTTTTGCAAAACATAGTGGATAGTTTCAGAGTAAATCCTGAGGGGACCTGACTGACGTTGTCAGATGCAAAAGTTACTTTTTTTTTTTTTTTTTTTTGTAATATAGGTCTTGCTTTTTCTTGGTCTTAACCATCTATCAGGAAAGTCTAACCATGAGGTATAAAAAGAAAGGTATATTATTAATATGCTAAGTTGTGAAAGCTCAAGTCAACAGCTTCCAATAATGCCGGATGAGCTGCTAATTTACTGCTAGTATGGACTATCAGACTATATATAGAGAGCTACTTTCTCTTTGTGCAATGAAAAGATGGATCTGTACTAATGATGTTTAGACATGAAATCATGTCTGAATCTTGTACTCTGAATAACAACAATGAAGACAACAATAGGCAATGTATTGATTAGTATAAAAAATAAAAAATAAGGTTGGCTACTCATTTATTAATTTTATTTATTCTTTCAAAGAATCAATATTTCAATTCATTGCTTCTTTGTTTTTTTTTTTCATCCATTGCATTAGTTTCTTCTCTGACATTTATAATTTCTTCCTTCTTTGGGCTTTGGGCTTACCTTACTCTTCTTTTTCTATGCATTGAGCTATAGAATGAGATTGTTTATTTGGGCTTATTCTGTTTTCCTGATATAAGAATTTACCACTACAAATTTCTCTCTCAAAACAGCTTTCATTCAATTCCACAGGTTGCAGTAAGTTGTATCTGCATTTGTACTTGTTTGTACAAATTATTTAATTTATTCTTTAATTCCATCCATGATCCATTAATTGTTCAGGAGCATGTTATCTAATTTTCATGTGCTTATGTTGTTTTGTGCATAATTTCTAGTTTGATTGCACTATGGTCAGATAATATGCATGAGATAATTTCAATTTCTTTGCATTTCTTCATCATGCTCTACATGCTAGTAGGTATTGTATTTTGGAGAAAATCTCATGTGCAACACAGAAGAATGTGTATTCTGATGCTGTTGGGTGAAACACTTTGTAAAGATCTACCACATCCATTTCTTTACAAGTTTGTTTTAGTTCTGTAGTTTCTTTACTAATTTATAGCCCAGTTGGTCTATCTCATATGTCAATAAAGTGTTCCTTGTCCTCTAGTACAACTGTTTTATTTCTCATTTAACTTTTTCTATCTGTTAAAATTTTTATTAGATAGTTGGGTAGTTCCACATGGGTGTATATATACTTAAGATTATTTCTTCCTCTTACAATTTTCCCCTCACAAGTGTGTAGTGACTTTCCTTATCTGTTAGTCACTCTTGGTTCAAATTTGAAGTTAACATTTTTTAGCAACCAGAATAACTACTCATTCTTTTTTTCTGAGTTCCCGGCACTTGGAGTATTGTTTTCCATATTTATTAGACTTTCAGTCTATTAATTTATTTTCAGTTAAATGTACCTCTTGTATACAGCATATTGTTTTATTTTGTTTCTTGATCCAGTCTGCCAGTCTGCTTCTTTTAATTGATGAAGTGAGACCGTTTACATTCTCTGTTATAACTGTTATGTATTGGCTTATCTTTGTCATGTTATTTTCTTGCTGCTTCCTTCCTACATTTCCTCTCTGTTTACTTGCTTGTTCTGATTGGTGGTTTTTTACTATTGCTCTTCTTGAAGTTTTTGTCTCCTCTGAGAATATCTGTCAGTACCCTTTGTAGGGATGATGTGATGAACATGAGTTTCTTTAGTTGTTCTTCATCATGGAATACCTTATCTCTCCATTAAATTTGATAGATAGGGTGCACAAATCTGGGTTGGACGTTGTTTCACTTCAAGACCTGAAAGATTTTACTCCAAACTCTTCTGATTTGATGGTCTGTGTTGAAAAATCTGCTGTGATTTTGATAGACTTTACATTATAGGTGATCTGTTTCTTCCCTGTAACAATTTTTATTATTCTGTACTTTTTCTGAATTTTTGAGATCTTGATTATGTGTCTGGGTTAGATTTATTTTGGTTATGGCTAACTGCAATTCCATAGGCCTCAATTTTCTGTCTCTTAGCTTCTCTTCTCTTGCTTGGAAAATTTTTGGCTACTACTTTTGCAAATAATCTTTTCATGTCATTAGTGTTGACTCTTGCTGTTTTATTGATATCTATTAGTCTTATATTGTCTTTCTTTACATCATCTTGCAGGTGGTATATATTGCTATTTCCTGGCTCCTTGCTATTTTTAAGAGATTTTTCCTTTTGTGTTCACTAGCTGCAATGCTATCTTCAAGGTGTGAAATTTCATCTTCAGTTTGGTTCAAGCAGTTTTTTTACAGATTTCATTAGAATTCTTAATTTTCTGGCTATCTGTTGATATCTGTGTCATGTGTTGTTTCATTCCTGTATTGTTTTTTCAATGTTTCCATCATTTCCCTACTCCGTTCTATGTTCTATCTTTGTCTTCTTTAAATGTGCTGATCAATTCTTTCATGATTGTTGACATTTTTTAACTTCTGAAATTTCTGATCTGATTTCTTCTATATGCTAATAGAGTTGTTTCTTTCCTTTAGTTACTATCATTTCAGAAATTTCAGGTGTGAGACTTTCAAGTTCTAAAACCTTGTCTCCTGGGTTTTTTCTGGGTGTGATAAAAGTCTGAGATTGCCTTTTGTTTCTTCTTTTAAACATTTTTGAAGGTCCAAATGTTTACCCAGACTGTGCAGTGATGCCAGGGCTTCTGGATGTGGGAAAGTAAGGATCAATCATCAGTGGGGGGCCAGAGTACTAGCACCAAATATCTGACTGTGTGGAGGGTTAATGTGGCTTCCACCTTGATGGGAGAGGGAAGAAAATCACTGTTCAAGAAGACTATGATGATGTACAGCAGGCCAGATCTCTCAAGGAATCTCTAGATCATGGGAAATCACAGTAGGGCTCAGCAGGGTCCTGCTGAGCATAGCTATAGTGAGGACAACAGTGGAAAAGCTATCTTAGATCAGGTGAGCTTCAATGATGGTATAGCAGGTGGGCAGGTATGGGCTCACCACCTCCTGGAAGCTGTTCTGGGACTGCTTACCTTCTATGATGGTGGGAGGAGTGGTCTCAGCTTATCTGAGCTCTGGCAATGCGGAGCTTGGGCAAGGAGACCTAATGCTTGAAATATTTTGTGGGGGAAAATATTATAATGTGGTTAACTTAGTCACTAAAGAAAATGTAAACCACATCTTTGAATCTTCAAATATCCTGCTTTGTAATCTAGACTTTCTGGATCCAGCAATAAAAGATACTGACACTGACATATTTAGCATATCTTTCATAATATCAATGTAATTTTAAAAGACTGTTTACATGGAGTTTTTCCAAAAGCCAACTACCTAGAATATTAATATTTATAGTTCAGTCTGCACATTTCTAAAGGTCAGCAGATAGGCTGAACTAAGTTTCCTCAACAGCATATTGTTGCATTACTTTATAATCCATTCATTTTTTTCTGGGTGTTTTGCATGGAGAATATAATACATTTACATATAAAGTAATTAATGGTAAGAACTTACTACCAACATTTTATTAATTTGTATTATTGATTGTTTTATATTACTTTTTTCCTTCCTTCTAATATTGTTTCAGTTTTGTGATATATTTCATGTCTTTCTGTGGTGCCATCTTGACAGCAGTGGGACTATCAGAGAGCTAAATAGTCTTATTTATGACCCCTCATGTAAAATAAATTTCTTCTTTCTTACTTCCTTAAAAATTCTAGCTCTGGATTTTGGCAACTTAGTTATGATCTGACTCTGAGTATTCTTTTGAAAATTAATCTTGCTTGAGTCCTTGGAGCTTCCTGAGTCTGTATACTCATATTGCTATCAACATGGGAAAATTTTCAAACTATTTCTTTAAATAGGTTTTCTTCCTCTCTGTCTCCTTTCCTTTTAGTATGTTCATAACTTGTATGTTTTTTACTTCCTTAATTTTATTTTCTTTGATATGTATATTTCCTTCACTCTTTTGTGAACATGACTTTTATTTTTGTACTTATAATTGGCTAATTGCAAATGACCTGTCTTAACATTCACAGGTTCATTCTTCTGCATGATCAGGTCTGCTGTTGGGCCATTCTACTACGTTTTTCAGTTCTGTCATTTTATTCTTCAATTTTAAGGTTGCTGATTGGTTCCATTTTGTAGCTAGTGTTTTGTGTTGCACCCCTCACTTCTTTTTGTACTTGTTATTGATTTCACTTGGTGTTTTGTTTTGTTTTGTTTTGTTGCAGGTCTGCGGTTTGAACTCACGACCTTGCACTTGCCAGGCAGGCACTTGTGTTACAGAGCTATCTCCCCAGTTCCCTCACTTGGTTTTCTATCTTTCCTTGTATTCTTTGCTTCTCTAAGATTACTGTTTTGAATTCTCTTCAGGTAGTTCATATTATCTTGACACTAATGGAGCTAGTGATGTTATTTCTGTCACTAGTATAATGTCCTGATTCTTGTTATTTCTGGATCTTTGCATTGCAATATATGTATGTGAAGGAAATAGTCTTTTAGTCCTTCCAGACTGATTCTGACAGCTTAGACTCTGGGTTTCTGGACTGACAGCATTCCCCTGAGTGGCTAAGCAGAGTGAGATCTGAATCTCGAGGCTGACGTTGAGTCCACAGTGAAGATCACAGTGAATGAGGCTGGACCTTGAAGTTCTAGTGAATGTAAGTCCTATTTGTTCCCTGGATACATTAAGACCTTGATCTGTGAAGCTAGTACTGAAACAACGAGAGTCTGCCTTAGGCGTGATGTGTGGCAGAGCTCTTACTGCATATCCTGGTGTGTGCACAACATTGGAAGGACTTCTACATGTTTAAATAGAAAAGTGAAGGATTATTTGGCTGGAAGACTTATCTGAAAGAGAATACCGGAGAGGTCTATGTGAGTCACTGTCAGGTGCCTCCCGCTACTGAAGCATCACAAAATATTGAGCCTTAGTTTAAGGATTTATACCATAGTACTGGGGAAAGTAGAAGAGGAAGAGAGAATAAAACTATCAATTTTTTTTTTTTTAAGTAGCTTGCACTGTATTCAAGAGACAGAGGTATTTGTTATTCGGAGTGCTACAGTGACCTTGCCTCTTTCTAGTCTTTGATAAAATTATGCACTAGCCCTACTTTATCATATTTTATTATGGCTTCAGAATACCCTTTTCTGAGGGTAGCATTATATCCAGTAGGAGAATAAAATAGCCTAACTCTGACAGCAAGGCCAGCTTCTGAAAGTAAAGTGCATCTTTCAATTTTTCTTTCTTTCTTTCTTTCTTTCTTTCTTTCTTTCTTCCTTCCTTCCTTCCTTCCTTCCTTCCTTTCTTTCTTTCTTCCTTCCTTCCTTCCTTCCTTCCTTCCTTCCTTCCTTCCTTCCTTTCAAGCTGGACATGCTGGAAGGAGGAGGATGAGCTGGTGAGAGGAGGAAATATTCTATAGAAAGTTAACTCAGCCTTAACTCATAATAAGGAGCTATCCCTGAACTGGAGCTGCCTGGTAATGTGCTTGCCTAGTACATGAAAGGCCCCGCCTAGCACCACAAAAGAGAAAAAAAAATCCACGTAAAAGTATTACAGAATGTAGACAGATGAGAAGGGAAGATAATGTGTAGTGGAGGGGGGCCTGCTGGCTGGGGAAACAATATGTGTGGTGAAAAAAATATGTCATCAGAGCTTAGAGCCCTGAATATTATTAAAGTCAGGAGGAGGGATCTTGGCTTTTCTGGCTCTTCAGGAGCTAGACCTGCAGGAGAATCACACACAGAGAAGAATCTGGAAGGCCATCCTCCAGGCAGCACCTCACAGCCCCATCCTGCTCTCATCTTTGGTTCAGTTATATAGGCCCTCAAGGAAAATTCCCACATTAATTAATATTTTAATAGATTCTATACATTACATAGCTAAATTTATTCTTCAGCAAGGTTTATGGCTGTCCAGGGAGATACCTAGGGTTGTTATCTAGTGACTGCCCTGTCAGTGGCAGAAGATCAACCCCCCTAGGTAGAATTTTCTTTTCTCTCTTGCAGTTATATAGACCATAGTCACTTTTTCCAGACAAGCCAGCACACAACATACTTGAGCTATATCTCTATTACTCTTTAGTAGTTAAGGAACGGTTCATAGGAATGGCTTCTTCATTCTATTCGCCGGTCCATATCCAGCTCTATAAAAGAGTTGGCTTGAAAACGTTGTTACCAATGAGGAATTTAGCATATAAACACCAGAAAATATTCACAATGATAAATGGCCCAGACCAGAAGGACTGTGATTACAGGGAAGAAGGACTGAGAAGCCAGGTAAGCTGGATTCAAAGGCATGCTCTTCCATTTCTAGACACGCTCTTGTCTACCACACAAGTTCACTTTAGGTAAGCTGCTTGGTATATGCTTTCTCTTGGATCATGTTTCTTCATACATAAATGAAATAATACTAGGAATTATTTCAAAGGTTTACTGTGGAGATTATATATCAAGTTTTCAGACTTGCCACATGATAAACCCTATATAAGTGCAGGTATTGTAATAATGACTGCAACTATGTATTGTAAAGGAAATAAAGTACTTAAAACCATATTTCTGTAACCCAAGTTATGCACCGGGCCTCTTTGGCAGTGTCTGAAATTTTAGATTTAACTTAAAATAAGTTTTCTTTTCTTCCTGGTATATCTGATACATCCATTCCTAATGAGGATAGGTTTTAACAAATTCTATGACTTAGCTCTTTGGACTTTGCCTGAAGACTGCCCTGGAAATCTCAGATCTTTAATTGAAGCAGCCTTATTTAATGCCCATGAAATAAGTGTGATAACAGCTAGCTCTCGCAAATCTTCACATGAAGAAAACACCTGCCTGCTGTTAATAAGATACATGAATTTTAGACAATGGAAAATTACCTCTGTGTCTATCTTCATAAAATACTGACAGAGTCCCCACTTATTTCGTTGTATTTAAAAGGTTATTTGATTTCCCATAAAATGTAAATGGAAAAATAACATGAATTTTGAGTTCATGCCATGAGTTGAGTTTCAAAATACTACTGAGATGTTACATATTCTAGGAGATTTTTAAGACAAAAGAGAAGCAAAGCACAAGCAACATACAATTATTTTATTGTTCTGGATGTCCATTAAAAAAATAAATAGTGATTAGTGGTTAAGTTTTCAGTATCTCAATAAGGCTAGAGGTATCTGATGTAAGTTTAGCTTTATACAGACACCATTTTCCCGTACCTCACAAGTGTTGCTACAAACAGAAGTTAACACTTAAGCCTCACTTTTTTAGTGAAATACAAACATCCAGCCCCAAGTAGGCTGGAAGTATTATTAAGTTAAAAGTTTTATTCTTAACCTTGAAATCAAATCTATGCTACATTTATAAACCTGGCAGGTCCTATGCACTGAGTTCTGGCAGCAATAGTCTTGTCTTATTCAACTGTGTTCCCCTTCCAATAAGCACATGTACAAATATTTTTAGAAAGCAAAGGTTTGTGTTATTTACTTCCTGGTGATTTTTACATAAAGAAAACTTAATATCTTTACCAAAAGATAATGGCTATTCATGTATGGTCATCATTTAGGTGACAGATGAGTTGACTCAAAGAAAGTATGACACAGCAAATATTGATCCTTGACATTTAAACTTACATTGGAGCCAATAGGAGCCAATAGCTGATAACTAATAAAAAACTGAAAAATATTTAGTTTTTCATTGCTCTTACCTTTCGAAAATTGAAATAAATTAACTTTCTGAACCTTATGCGCTTCTCCCTTTAGAAGCACTTGCGTGTAACCCATGTCCTGGTATTTGCTTTTCCCAATATCCCTGTAAAACAAGATGGTTGCATTATGGAAAGGTGTCTTTTGTTTACCTTAGGAGTGAAAAGAAAAAGGACAAGCAAATGTGCCTAAGTAGATGCACATAACTGGTTCTGAAAAGTGAGGAGCCTGCAGTTGCAAGCTTTGCTGCATTTCCTTCATTGCAGAGCATAAGATCGTCTTCCTCACATCGACCCTCTGCTCTCTTTGCTCCTCTGGGTCCCTGTCATTCTGTTTATCATTGCTGACCCTTGAAGATTTCTCTTCACCTTTTTCGCTGCCTGCAGAAACTGCTACTTTGAATGTATCTATTTCTCTTAACTTTCCAAATCTCACTCATTGTTCGTAGGCCAGCATGGGTTCTGTGTCATTCAGGAAGTTTTTCATCCCCTACTATTCTTACTTGACAAATGCACCATTTATAGTGATTGATTCTGAAGCATTTCATTTATATTCATCTAAAATTTCCCACTAGGATATGAGGGCAGAAGAACAGAGATGAAGTTTTATGTTTCTATGAAATGCAGAGCAAGTTAATACTGGACCATATACACACCAAATTATTGCTAAATAAATATTTGATTCTTGTTTATATATGCAATGAATCTAGGAAAAAAATAACTCAACTTATTATATTTACATTCCTATCTATGTGACTTGTGATTTAGCTTGTGTAATTACTATTGTTGAGTGTATGGTATTTTGGATATATTCAAACATTAATTGACCTGACACCAATTTTAAATAGTCAATGAACCTGGGGAACAAAATCACCTAGACCTGATGGATTCCCTGAATAGAGCAGGCATTTGATTTATAGATGAGAATTGAGAACAGCAACAGGAAATATTCTGTAGTGATTGATTTCCCACAGGTCACTATAAGTTCTTAACAGATCAGAGATAGTTTTCTGTGGTGGTACCTAGGATGTAGCATAACAAAATGCATTCCATTATTAATGAATGATGACATGGTAATTGTTTTAGTTACAAGAATAAGTATCTGGCATCCTGCTGAGACAAAAACCTGACACCCAGAGTTAAAAGAGGAAGGGTTTATTTGGCACACAGGCTGTGGAGGTTTTAGTCAATGACTGACTGGCTCCAAGGTAGGGTGGTACAGCCAGCAGTCATCACAAAGGAGAAGCCATTCATGGCAAGGAGCGGGGAGCAAAGCAATAAAGATGACCACAACTCTTTCTGTCTTCTATATATTATCCAGGATACTTAGGGTAGGAGTCACTCACAGCTTTAATCCTAGTGCCCTTGACCCAACCATGGCACCAGGTATCAACCCCACTGTCACAATGGTCTGTCTCCATCCACCTCTGAAAAAGCTCCACCTATGATCCATGAAGCTTTGGGGAAAGGACATCTGGACACAAGCCATGACAGTAATGAATAAATATTGCTAATCAAACAAGTTGTCCACACAAACTTGATGTTTAGAAAGAAATTTTCTTGTGAAAATGACACAATTGAGAGTCACATTGTAATTTTTTTAAGCGTAAAAATGACAGAACTGGTAGGATAGCTCAGCAGACTAAGCTCCTTCTTACACAAACACAGGGACTAGGACTAGGATTTGATCCCTGGTGTTGCACCAACCCTGCTCCTGGGCATACTGAACCAGGCATGTGGCGCACACCTACAATCCCAGCTGGGGAGGCTGAGTGTGGAGAGAGACCCTGCACCCAATACATTAAGAGTAACAATGACATTTCGAATTTTTTTTTTTAATACAAGTATTCTGTTTAAACAAATAACTGCTTTTGTTCATATTAAGGAGAATTTGGAGAAGTCTGTAGCGGGCGTTTGAAGACACCAGGAAAAAGAGAAATCCCAGTTGCCATTAAAACTTTGAAAGGTGGCCACGTGGATCGGCAAAGAAGAGATTTTCTACGAGAAGCAAGCATCATGGGCCAGTTCGACCACCCAAACATCATCCGCTTAGAAGGCGTTGTCACGAAAAGTAAGTTTCTGGTTTTCTTACCTTGTTTTTTTTTTCTCTCTCTCTCATGCTGGGAATCAAGCTCAGGACCTTGTCCTTGCCAGGCAGATGCTTACACCACTGAGCTATACCCCCAGCCTGATTTTCTTACTTCTTGATGTATCCATCAAGAATTTGTTTAATAACTTAATGAGAACACCACAGTGATCAAAGGAATAACTGTGTTGAAATGCTGTCTTCTGACACTGCCCCCTCAGATTCTTGACTCTGGACTGTTCTACGATCAGAGTTTGCACTGGTTACCAAATAACTTTGAAGTGATATTATCTGTAATGCACTGCTAATTCAGTTGATGTCAATACGTCAAAAATAATGGGTAATATTTTTGTAAATATCAATAAAATGAAACAGTTACAATATGTTGGGTCATTCAGGTTAAGTAATGTTTAAAATGAATTAAGAATTTTATATACAAATATAAAATACTTTATCTGGAATAAAACATTATAACAAAGACATTCAAAATGTAACTACATAAGTAAGAGTAAAAATAAATGATAACTGATGAAAAAAATGAAAAGAATTATAATTTCTGAATTAAAGTCCTATTCTCACAGGCAGTGGGAAGAAGCCCATTCTTTTGAAAGGAAATTTCTAAGGACTCCAAAATCAGTTATATAATACTATAAAAACATATTTGAGTAATGATAAGGTATGAAATACAACAATATTTCTTGTGTTGTTTGATAATGAATTCAATATATAAAATCCAAAACTAAATAGCATTTAAGATTTGATAAAGTGCCTGCTTAGGCAGGTACAGGGACCAGAGATCAATCCCTGGAGTGCCATGCCAGACTCACACACACCTGGGGCACACTGAGAGAGCAACTGAGGCTGCGCGTGGTGGCGCACACCTGTAATCCCAGTGCTTGGGAAGCTGAAAACAGGCGGGTCACTATGAGAATGAGCTGTACAGTGAGACCCTGTAGGCCCTGTGCTGAATACATTAAATAATAATAATAAAATAAATTAAATTAAATTTGATGAAAATAATTAAGATACACGATAGAAGTATTTTTTTTTTTATAGAACTGAAATTTCTAAACACCATCTGTAGGAAGTTGAAATTTTATGTCATATTTGAGAGCAAGAAAGTATAAAAGTTCACTGAAAACATACCCTGGCATGTGTCGGAAAGCTCCAGATCCTTTTCAGAAGACCTTTCCCAGTGCCCTACCATGAGGAACAGATTACCCAGAACCGTGGTTGTTTCAGAAGAGGAAAGAATGCTCATGAGGACAGGGCACAGTTGGCTTTGGCTGACCTTCAGGGGACTTCTGAGTGTTCACCCCCTTGGGGAGTAGAGAGCGCTGAGTATGAGTCCTCTCAGAGATTACACTGCACCTCTACTCTGTACCTCACTACTATCAAGCCGCAGCTGTGGTAAAGGAAGCCCCCGGCCCAGTCTAGCCGGTCCATAGGCTCATAAGATAGAACAAAGTGTTTAAGTGATTGAAGTTGGTTGGATTGTTATATAGCAATAGAAAACAGATGAACCTCAAATGGAATTTTTTCTCCTGTCGCTTAAGATTTGTGAGGACTGATAAAATAGCTCAGTGGACTAAGGCCACAAGCACAAGGACCATTGTCTGATCACGTGGTATCCCACTCTGTGTCAGCCCCAACCCTGGGTGTGCTGAGCCAGGTACTGAGTCTGGGTGTGGTGGCACATGCCTATAATTCCAGCACTGGGGAGGCTAAAAAAATGGGAGGATCACTGTAAATTCGAGCTATGTGGGGAAGATTTGTGAATCACTGTATAATTTAACATCTGCATTCTTTACTTCCATGCCTATAAAGAAGAATCAGATGAACCCATTATAGCATGACAGATGCATTGTAGTAATCTTTTTTGAAGTAATATAGAGAATTGCTGTATTAAATTAAGAGAGGTGTAAACCATTTAGTATCAAATGTGGCCCATGGCAAGCAGCACTGAGTAGTGACCATTGCTGGTAACCACCTGTGCCACGTGTTATGTCTATTTTTACTATTTTGTCCTTCCAGCACCTTTTGTGAACAAAATACTCATATTTCAATGATGGGAAATTGAGGTTCAGACAGGTTCACCAGCTTAGAATTTCTAAGCAAGGAGACATGATAGGTAGTTAGAGCTGAAGCCCTTCCTACTGGAAAACCCTTCTTTTGTTGTTTTGTTCTTTTGCCTTTTGTTATATCATAGGAATCAGTTTCCTACTTTCCTTATCTGAATCAAATACTGTTAATCATCTGATGGAGAAATAAAATAGTTTTCAAAATAGTGAAATTGGTTACTCCTAAAATGCAATTTTAGGGAATGCCTATCTATTTCACAGTACCTACTAAAGAATAATATGTAAATGAGAGAAACTAAGACACAGAGAGATGACTTAGTATAACTGTCTCATATTTTCTAATTTTATTTCCATTAATTTAGCTGAGGAAATTTTATTTCTTGTGGCTTATGTCTCAATGGTAGTAAAATACTATTTTTAAGTTGAGGTAAGCACTTTGAGTATTTAAAATAATAATTTAAATAGGATAAGTCCTTTTATATGTATTTATGCATGAACTAGCTGGAAATAAGTGCCCAACAGTAAATTACAAGTTTTAGAAGATCTTTACATTTTTCTTTTATAAGTCAAGCTGTATGCTGTTTTCTATGTTTTTATTCTTATGAAAAGAAAAGACTATGTAAATACTTATTAAATAGTGGGAGATATATCCTAAACCAACTGGACACATTTAATAACATAAACCATAACTTTTGTGTTCCATTTTGAAATGGTCTAGTTTACATGAATATACAACATAAACATGGGAGTTACTTTATGTTTCTAACAATGTAACCCAAAAATGAGACATGACCTCTGACTACTCAAAGTTGTGTCATTCAAAAGTGAAAGCTGTTGTCCAATGAAGAAAAACAGGAAGAGAGAAAATAAGATCCCATGTCTGTTACAAAAAAGAAAAAGAAAATTAAGATGCCTGCTTAGGCAAGTCCAGGATTCAATCCCTTGTACCACATACTTTGCCAGCCCCGCCCCTGGGTGTGCTAAGCATGGTGGCACACACCTGTATTCCCAGTGCTGGGAGGCTGAGAACAGGAGGATCACTACAAGGCTGAACTGCATAGACTCAGTACTTGAATGATAGTCACCCCTGGAGGTCTGACTTGTTGGGGCTGTCCTCCTCTTTGGTGGGACACTGCCAGAATAGGTGACGAGGACGGAGGAAAAACTTATTTCCATGAAAGAAAGTGGGCTTGTTTGTGCTGCTTGCATCCTGATTCAAGTGCTATGGCTTTGTTAGGAGAAAGGCAATGAAGACATAAATGAATGCATGCCTCATTCTCATTGATACATGGCAATTGCTCCAGGAGTGCCTTTAAGTAGCCACGAGATAGCCAGCAATTAATGTTCCCCAAAAACTAACTCATCACATAAGAGGTAACACTGATAAAAATGAGGTGCGATCCAGCTGCCAAGGACACGCCTGTGAGTGTCTAAGTTTAAAAAAAAAAAAAAGCATAGGTTCTCAGTTAAAAGTCATAGAGAATTAGAGATTCAAAACCTTCACAACGTTGCTCTATGAATTCTTAATATACATTTTTATCTTGTAATTTTTTTCTTTAAGAAATGTATAATATGAACCTTTCAGGAACAATTTTGCTTCCAGTTATATTTGTGTGTATAACTACTTTTATAAAAAAAGGGAAAAGCTACATGATTAAAAGCTACATTATATGAAATTTATATCTGATAAAGTTGAAATTATTTATATGATTCACACTACAATTTCATTAACTTGTTAGGCTACAGTGATATAGAAAGAGATTAATCCGCCTATCCCCATGTTCTTAGTACACACTTTTTCTCCTAAAAACAAATAGAAACCTCAGTTAAATAGATGTGTAGCCATTAACAGCACAGATAGTAGCAATTTGTAACAGATAATGCGTACTTCAGTGTCATTAACTACATAACCAAAAGGAAAAGAGCCATCCTTCTATATAAACTAGAATTTCAGTTGGATGATGAAGAAATACATTGTAGAAACAACATTCCGGGAAGCTGAGCCCCACAATTAAAATTCATGGTGAGCGAAGTGCTGGAAAGAATGATGAAGTGTCTTCCAGGCGAGTTTAAATTACCTCAGTACATCATACATCAAGTAATGAGTAGTCGAAGCCGGATCACAAGCAGTTTCCTCAATAGAACTTTATGTAAATGTAAGATATTCTTTCCTTCTTTTTTTAAAGTATATATTTGCAGAACATAAAGATTTTATTCACTGCAGCAAATTGGTTCCTGTACCTGAAACGTCTTTTTTTGTGACTCCACCAGCCTGGGGACTAGGACTGGTGCTGCACGCGGTGCCGGGGATCGAAACGCGGTCTCTGCATGCTTCGCTAAGCTTGCCTAAGCGGGTGTGTTAGGCTGCTTTGGACTATCTCGCTGGTCCACACCTGAAACATCTTACTGCCCTGCCCTCATTCCATCTCTGTTTCCTGTAATCTTTTATCTCAGTTTCTCATCTAAGAGAAGCGCTGTGACATTTAAGATTATTATGTCTCCTTCATTTGACTGACATTATGGTCTCAAGGTGCGTCCATTTTCCTACAAATGACTCAAGTGTACCCTTCGGTATAGCAGAATAGGACTCCGCTGTATGCGAATGGAGCATTATGTGAAGATCTGATGGTATTTTATCAGAGCTGTGACTGACTGAGCTGGGCAAGTTCAAGCCCTCTTTCAATACTCAAGAATAATAAAAGTTACACAGAGCTTTGGCTAGGCCTTAGGGTGTCCAATTAAAACAACAAATTAAAAGTTAAATGCATTATAGTACAAGCATGAGAGCTACCTCTTAGGTCCCAGTATATATTCCACTTGCTGTGTGGAATATATTCCACATGTCATATTCTGCATGTCCCATAGTCCTAATAAGTATTGCTAAGACTTCTGCAATTATTGTTTGACTGCTATATCTGCTCCTCCCCCTACTACTATTTGCAGAAGTTATGGGACCTCCTTAGACTGTAATTTTTCCAGTGTACTGAAAGTTGGAGATGAGATAATGAAAAAGATGACTTTTAACTATGATATTTTATAATTCCATTCCTTGGACAAGAGTCATGAAAATATTGATAAAGAAATATTATGCCAGTGATAAGCTATCACCTTTAACTTTGTTATAATTTCAGGTTCATGTCAATGATTCAAGGTGAATATAAAAGTCAGAAAAAACAAGTTTTTGATATTTTTGTTTAATTTAAAGGCTGGTAAGATAGCTCAGCATGTGTTTAGGCAAGCACAGAGACCAGGCTTCCACCCCAGACACCACACAACGCACTGGCCTCGCCTCCAGGTGTACTGAGCTGGCCACTAAGTCTGGGTTTGGTGGTGCACACCTGTAATCCCATCTATGAGGAGGCTGAGAACAGGAGGATCACTGTGAGTCTGAGCTGCGTAGTGAGACCCTGTGTCAAATACATTTAATTTTATTTTAATTTACAATCTATATTATAGATATTTAGAAGTAACATTATCCTATAAGTAAGATCAATATTTAATACTAAGTGTTAGGTAGTGTTCCATCACTATAGCAAAATAGCTGCTATAATCAGCTTTGGAAAGAAAAAGTTCTCCTTTAGCTAACAGTTTTGGAAGCATTTGCCTAGGACTGATTGGTCTCTCTGCCCTTTGAATGTGCAGTACCTTGTGGTAAGAGCCCACAGAAGAGCAAAATGACCCTCCTAGTCCCCAGAAAGCAGACAAAAGCAGAGCTCGGGGAGGCGGGCTTATTTAAAGTCCCCTCTCACAAAACAGCGACCTCTGCCACCCAATCATACTCCTACAGGGACCAAGCTATTAACACACAGGTCTTTATAGAGAACAGAGATAAAATACTCTGTAAGTCTATTCATGATAATAGACATTAACTATTTAAGTTGAGATTCAGCTACTCTGATACTTAAGGTAGTTGGGGTGGGGGGGTTATTTTTCAAGAAACATTCACTGAATGACACTAGGCAGAAGGCATCCGTGCTGATTAAAACCTGGAAGATATTGCAAACGAGAGCTCAGTACTCTTAAGAGACTGGTGCCAGTTCACATGAATCAACAAATATGCAGGCCATTATGTCTATGACTACACAGTGTGGCATGTGCTATTGTGGATGTAGTCTCTCACTAAATCATTTGTTTGGCCAATGAGTATTCATTCTTCTAATATACAGAAATTGTTCATACAGGAACAAGATAAGGACTTTCCACTAGAGAAGGCCAAAAGAAATCTAATACATAAATATAATTTTAGGTACAGAACAAAACTTGAGTGTGGTGGAGTAACAAGCCACACCTAGAGGTGATAAGAAAGAATTCTAGGCAAACAAAAAACCTAGTTCTAAGCCTGTCTTCTAAGAATCTGGCATATTAGGGCCAGGGAGATAGCTCAGTGCTCTAACTGCCTGCCTGACAAATGAAAGGAGCCCAGCTTGATCCTCAGTACCACAAGTCATGCCAACCCCACTGTGCCAGCAACCAAAATTAGGTGTGGTGGTGCATGCCTGCAATCCCAGTGCTGGGGAGACTGAGAGAGGAGTCACTTCAAGTCTGGGCTACATATTGAGATCCTGTGCCAAATAAATAAAATAAAATAAAATAAAATAAAATTTGACATATTGCTGGAGCATCAAAAAGGCTAGAGAATAATAATAACAATGTATATTACATAATGAAAGAAAAGATAATGATAAACAAAACAGTAAGGAACGTGATACATGAATCCAAATAAAAATAATAAGAAAGCACATAAAACATCAAAACAAACAAAAGGAAACTATTCAAGACTAATCTCGAGTTTCATTTAATAGACTATAGTGACTGACTATATTCATATAATGTCCCAGTTTCTGGCTTCCATGAGAAAGATGATAAAGAGGAAATTTGGGCAGGGAAATGCATTTAAAGGACCAAGAGAATAATGTATTATTTGGACATGTTAAGCTTGAGGTGACTCCCTCTGGGGCCAGGCTGAAATTTAGAGTGCAGGTGCAAATGAAAGAATCCCAAGCAGATGGACAATGGTCAGGAATTAAACCATTGTGGGGATGAAACTACCTAAATTCAAGAAAAAATGAGCATTTAGAGACACACTGGAGAAACGTGTGCAATGAGATCGAGGAGCAACCGAAAACAAGGAAGACAGATTCTAAAAGCCAGCGGCCCGTAGAATAGAACTGTGGAGCTAAGTAGAGAACGCACCAGGCAGGATCCTATGGAGTGTGGAAACCAGAAGGTCGCAGCCTTCAGTAAATGACGGTGACGGCCAAACTGCATGGGACTGTGACCTGGGACCTGTACACATTGAAAATACCAGAGCCTTCTGGTGTCTTCACTTCCAAAGCCCTAACAGGCTTAGGTTATTTGTTCAGACCATGCTGCCTGCCAGGCACCTTTCCAAGCGTTCAGCACTGAAGCATCCTGGGAAATGCTCCTGAGTCTATACCCGCTGGTTTTATTCTTCCTGAATCACAGATTCTACTCATTCTGCATGAAAAAACCATCTCCAGCCTTGCTCTCATTTCTTCCATGCTTTCCTCATAAATCTCTGCAAAAATCAGGGAAAATGTACTGAGCGTAACTTCACAGGCTACACGGGCGGGCAGCTGTGCTAGGAGGACTGTCGTCTCTGGCTGGCTGGGCGCTACAGAGCTTGAAGCTACCAGCCTTCCATCTTTTCCAGTGATGCAATGCTGAAGTGGTTGTTTTGAGGTTGGTGAGTGTTTGAAATAGCTCCTGAGAAGGCTGTGGAAGGAAAACTGTCCCAGAGAGAGTAGAAAGCCTGCGGGCATCAGTGGAGACCAGGAACCTGGCCATCACGCTGCCTTGTGACCAGTGAAGGACAGAAGGACAGAAAAGGTGAGACAAGATATGCCCTAGAGAAAAGCAAAAGTGTATAGGAGACAGAAAGAGAAATAGGGACTTTCTGTTCTTTCTCTTTTTCTTTACTATTCTTAAGTATTTAGCTTTTGTTCTTAAAACAGTGATGAATCATTTTTGTGCAATTTCTAGAGTATCCAGGGATTCCAGGACATCTCATGACAAGCATTTGCTCTCTGGAATTATAATTGGTATATTTTGATAAGCATTAAATGAACCAAACGTGATTGTAGCAAGTAACAAAACACCATAGCCTGGTGAACCGCGTTCCGTGCTCTGCCCAGGCAGTGCAGGGGCTAACTGGGATCGCTGACACTTTTTCTCTCTTCAGGAGTGTCCTTACCTCCATTACAAGACCAACTAATTTTTCTCCTGTATGCAGGAGAAATGTGTTCTTGTTCCTTCAGGATTTAAGCTTCTTTGTTTTCTGGGGGTCATTCTTTCCGGTCTCCTTCCCAGGGATGACCTCTAACGTACTCCCTCTTGTGTTCTCTGTCACCTCTAAGCCACTCTGCTAATTATGGGGTAGATGGTAATGAAGAGTAACAGCTTTTGAAAATCTAGTAACAAGTTTCTTGCTGAGAAGATAACACTCTAAACTAAGAGAAGCCAGAATGTAAATATAGTTTTCATATACATAATATTTTCTTTTAAATTCCCCAAATAAAATGAAATAAATGAGGGTGAAGTCTTACTCATTTTTAAAAGTAAAGAAGTTCCTTCCATATGATTCATAAGCTAAATTTGTTCTGAATGAAGTGTGTGAGAAGTCTGAATTTGGAAAGGGTTGTAGATAAATGAGAGAAACCTACACTGCAGATATAAATTTACATCTATGAATTCAGGAGAATAAAACCAACATGACAGTCTCTGGGATCAGGCAATTGGTCATTACCGGAGAATCTTCCCAGGGCTTACATACAGCTAGAAAATCACTGAAAAGTAGTATGGCCCCATCTGTATGCAAAAAATATACAGAAGATGAATGAATAGATATCTAGCAAATTTCTCAATTGAATCCCAAGGTAATTAAATCCCAAGATAATTCAACATTTGGAGGGTTTTTTCTTTTTTATTGGATTTTTAATTTGTTTTTGTGTGTTTGGAATTGAATTCAGGACTTGCATGTGCTATGTATGTGCTTGACCAGTGGTCACCATGATAAATATATTGTTTGTCTAAGTAGAAGTTCAGTGACTGTATCCAGTGATAAACGTATACTTAACCTTATAAGAACAAAGGCATCCATCACATATGGATTCATCTGGTGTCTTCAGGATCGCCCAGTTTTCCTGGGCTCTGTGGTGAGTAAAGGGAGGAGAAAGTGTCTTCATTCAGGAGGTGATTCCGTTTTCAACACTATATCAAAGCTGCTCCCATTAGGGCTGGTGAGATAGCTCAAAGGACTAAGCACTTGCTTAGGCAAGCACAGGGACCTGGGTTTTATCCCCGGTCCCACATGCTTCACCAGCCCCACCTCCGGAACACACTTAGCTGGGGACCGAATCTGGGTGTGGTAGCACACACCTGAAATCCTAGCACTGGAGAGGCTGAAAACAAGAGGATCACTATGAATCTAAGCTGCATAGTGAGATCCTATAACATGAATGGAAAAAAATTAATTACATGAATGGGAAAAAAAAAAAAAAAAAAAAAAAGCTGCTCTCATTGACTCAAAAGAGTATACAAATTCCCTCCGGAACAGATTCATGTGATTTCTGATGATTGGATGATGTAGCCCTGAAGTCAATTTTTGCGGTAGATATTAGTTGCCGTACTTTTTCTACTTTCTCTGAACTTTCTCTCTCCCATGTCACCATCTCCTCTATCTCTTCCTTCTCAAATCTCCAACATGGGTTTCCAAGCATCACTTTATTTATTTTTAAGCAGAGAAGACATTCTGTTCTGAAGACACCATGATTTTTTTTTTTTTTTAGTTTATTTTTTTCTTGTTTCAGAACCTTTGTTTGTTTATTCACTCATTTTTATGGCCGGCTCAGCCCGCCCCGAGGGCAGGGCTGGCGCAGCATGTGGTGCCGGATATCGAACCGCGGTCCCTGAAGTCGCCCAAGCTTTCCCAAACAGGCGCTTTAGACCACTGAGCCATCCCGCTGGCCCCGAGACCATGATTTACTGCTACATTTTTTTTTTTTTTTTTTTTTTTTTTTTTTTTTTTTTTTTTTTTTTTTTTTTTTTTTTTTTTTTTTTTTTTTTTTTTTTTTTTTTTTTTTTTTTTTTTAGTTATGGTGCTAGCACACTGTTAATAGCACATTAAGTAATAAGGATGAATAAGTGAAAGTAAATGTCAAGTAAAAAGAAATGAAGGGAAAGGGAGAGGAAAGGTAGAAAGAGGGGTCTGTTTTATGTTGTAGCCCTTTGTCTTAACTTGGAACAGATATAAAAGCAGGTAATTACAACCCAGGCCTACAAAATAAAGGTAGGCAAAGCAGTCTATTCATGACTGAGGTAAAGCAAGAAGTCGTTAATTTATTGACATTTTCATTAGGTCATATCAATCACTGTGAGTGTATTTATTCATTTTTTCACTCATCACAAATGTCAGTCTAAGGCATTAGTAATTTTTTCCCCATTTCATTCAGATGTAATGACTGTTTCAGAATTTTTAGCCCTGAATATAGCACATTGACCTTTCCCCTAAACATTAATAAGCATGATTCTTCTGAAATAAGTTCAGCTTTCATCTTGGCATGGCCATACATTATATGGAGCATGCAACTGTATTTGATACAGCCATCTATAAATACAAAATGCTATGGCACCTCTGTGACTTCGTCACTATTTCATAGACCTAGTGATTGAACTGTTCTATTACACTGAAATGAAGGTGTACAGAAAAGCCTTCCATTAGCTACAGTTTCTGTGATTTAATGATTTACTTATTAAATCGTATCTCATGCCAAGAAAGCCCAAGATATTCTCTGGGGAAGATAGGTTCAGACTGCAAGTGCAAACTGCTGGAGGGACTTAACGCATACAGTTGGGTAAAGAGAGATAGTTCCAGCTAAGTCCCAGCTTGTCCAAAAAAGTGGAAAAAGTAGTTATTTTCCTTATTAAGAGATCTATAATTAATATAGTTCTTACTTACATAAATTTGGCAAAACAAAGGTCTTCCTGTGTGAACTATAATATTCTAAATTGTCCTGCTTGATACTTCCCTGGGTCACAGGGTTGGTGGATAAGATGCAGAAAATATTTCACAGGATGCATCTCCAGTTAGAAAATCTGGAGACCTGTGTTTATAAAATGATGACAGTTTTAACATATAAACATATAGTTACATGTGTAAAATTGCAAATTTTTCTTTTCATAAAAATGGAACAATGAAAGAATTTCTATAACTAAAATAATGCTATCGATGTGTATATGCCCTCGATTTTGTGTTACAGGAAAATTCTCAATTTCTAAGGTCTACCATTGTTCTCTAATTAGACAGGACTATTTACCTCATGTATGAGAAACCTTTTTTACAAAACAGTATGGGAAAATTGAGGAGAAGCTACTATAGGTGGAACAAAAATATTTATTAATGAAATTTGAGTTGTTTTCATGCTCTATGAAGAAACTATTTGTAGAATACTTAATAGACTCAGGGATATTATTGCTCATATTAATGATATTTCCCTTCTAATAGAAAAATACTCTGTTTTGAAAATGCCATCTGACATGAAGACATTGTAGAAAAGCCATCTAGCACTTTCGAATTCTGGTAAATTAATCTTGGAGAGACAAAATTTCAAATGTGTACATGAGTGCATTGTGTTAGAGATACTTACTCCAGTAAAAACTAGTTTTGGAGTTTCTAATTTTTGTCCATGAAGGTCTTCACCACTGCCCATGAAGAGTAAAGTTATGATGCTGATACAGATGGTGTGCATTCTGGCCCTGAAATAGCTATTAAGCTTATTCCTCTTAATGTTTTGTACCATTTTCCCTTCCAGGATTTCAGAAGTTCTACAAAACAACTTGCTCACACATGTCAGCTTAGATAGAGTTAAATGAACAGATTGGAGAACAAGTGGACTGGACGTCTACTTTGTGACCCTAGAGTATTTTGAATGAATGAAACCCTTCCTAAACTAATGCCATTGGCTTGTATATTTGTGTCCTGCTTTCACTCTTGCTTCCACTGCACCCCACTCTTCATTCTTACCCAGGGTATCTTTTTAAACATGAGAGGAAGAAAAAAAAAAAAGTAAAAGGAGAGAGAGGGGAGGAGGGATGGGAGGGGCAAAAAGGGGCAAAAACTAAAGTTATGACTTTGGCCTTCAAGATTCTGTATACATCTCCTGAAAGCGTGCTGAGAACTGTGGCATGGGAAGCTAGGTGTGCTGTCCTTAGCCTGGTGATCATGTTGTTTCTACCAATCAGGCCTTTTTTATTTTCTGACTTTCTGATATTTTAACATCTATAGTCCTTGCTGTTATTGAGTTTGCCCTGCCTGGGATTATCCAGTTGCTAGAGATAACCTGGAAGAGCGCACCTGCAGGTGTGCCTTTTGTGGGCTCCCAGTCAATCCCAAACCTCTGCTCCCCCCCCCCCCCCCGCAAATCCTTCACTGATCACTCCATGTTACATTATTGTTATTCTGCACTAACCACCCCAGGACCCAGTATCAGACAGTTAGAAAGGTCCCTAACTCCAGAGCCCACTCATGCTATGCAAAAATCTCGAGTCCTAAATTTACTTAACATTCTTAACCTACTACCTCAGTCATGCCTTCCTGAGAAAACCACATCTTCCCCTCACAGCTTCCACCTCCTGAGCCACACCAGCACTCCCTCTGGTGGGCCAGCGCCATGTGTGTGCCACTGGCTTCTAGGAAGGGTGTAATGAAAACCTCTCCCTGCACAGCTGTCATTTTCAGTAGTGTGTCTCCTGAAATGGTTGAGACATTAGGCCAACTGACTTCATAAGCATCCTGAGTTGAGGGAGGAAGAGGGCAGGAAGATGGAGCGGGTGGAGAGGCTTGCTCCCCCTCCCTTTGGCTCTTGCTCTTTTGCTGTCTTCTGCCACCTTGAACTGCTGCCCTGTGCCATGGGCTGCTCTGCCTTGGAGCCAGCTGAGGATGGACTGGAATCTTCACTAACTGAGCTGAACCAACCTTGCCCTCCTTAATTTTGGGCGCCAGGTGTTTTGTGTCAGCAAGGAGAGGAACATAATTAAGATAGTCTCACTGTCCCTGATCGAGCCAAGTCCTAGTGCCTTGTAGCCCCAGATACCATGATGATTACACAACTTTCTGAGTGTAGTGAAACCCAGAATTGGAAATGCTTCCAAGGACTGGATTTTATGGTATATAAGTTGTAACTCAAAATATTCTTTAAAAACAAATAGAGGTTCTGTTACTGTAGAGCAATAGAATAGGAGATACTGTGGAATGAGAGCCTGCACTCCGACAGCATCTTTTTCCAAGTTAATACCTTTCAATACCTTTTTTTTTTTTATGTGTTCTATGTTACATAATTATGACACATTTTGTTTAAATTTTCTCTGTTGAACCTGTTATAACTACATCCAGATAAACTTCAGAAGCAGAACTTGTGAGCCCAAGAGGATGTGATTTTCTCCTACAGTTCTGTAGTGTACTTCCTAAAATATGAGATCGATGTAGAATCTTCTTAAAAGAATAATCATTCTCATTTATTTTCATCATCTTCTTACTCTTTATCAGCTTGCATTTTTCATAGGCTCGCTGGCCCTTTGAATCTCTCCTCACGTCCCTAAGTCTTAGTTAACTTGGGATGTGTAACATTGTTAACCAGGGACATTAACATTACCTGTCTCTTGCTATCAGGTATTGTAGGTGACAGCCACTGTGTGTCTCTGATACATGTCTAACTCTAAATCTTCTTAAAATTAATCCTGACTTGCT
>PVJA010007077.1:42904-70498 GCA_004027025.1 Myocastor coypus
TTTTTTTTTTTTTTTTTTTTTTTTTTTTTTTTTTTTTTTTTTTTTTTTTTTTTTTTTTTTTTTTTTTTTTTTTTTTTTTTTTTTTTTTTTTTTTTTTTTTTTTTTTTTTTTTTTTTTTTTTTTGGTACTGGGGATTGAACTCAGGACCTTGCACTTGCCAGGTCAGGGTTTATTCTACTGAGCTATCTCCCCAGCCCTGTTTGCTTATTTTTTATTCTTATACAATTTTAAGATAATTTAGCCACTTTTTAAAAATAAACAATATTTTTTATAAACATTAGAACATTTTGCTGTTTTGGTTATGTTCCGTCATCTGTTCTCAACGATGCTCCTTACCCTTTTTAATGACTCCTCTACTCAGCTGTGCTCTCTCGCTGTGCTATGTTTGCCTCACAGGAGTGGTCCGCTCTAGTGACTCCGGTCAGACTCTTTTATTCAACTCTGATGAACTCTTGGCTGATTCAAGTTAGAGCATCACCTAAGCACACATGGAAAATAAGTCACGGTAGTTTGGGCAATCAATAAAAAAATTAGTCAGATTTCTTTTTCCAGAATAAAGTTTATCTACTGAAGTGTAGAAAGGAATAAGGAGGAGAGATCACTTCATTAGCAAAATTTCGCACATGATTTGGGAGATGAGGAGTTTTGCGTTTATCTCCAACAGTAGCAACAGCTTCAGCCACATCCACAGGTGTACTGGTGTAGGGCGCCCTCCCTTCCTCGCGCTCAGAGCAGGCACCAGGCTGGCAGGCTTCCGTAGTCGATTGTCCCAGCAGGCCTTCTGTCCTCTTTTTCTCCCCTTACATTCTCAACTTTGCTTCAATACTTTACGAGTGTATAATGTGTATTTTAGAAACAATTTGAAGTAAAAATAATACCCTAAAAAATCTTTGATAAAATATCTGAACCTTAAACTGCATATGCTTTTAGGCAGCATTATAAGTTTTCAACATAAGTACGCAAGCAACATATGCTATGTGTTAAATAAAAGTATCGTGGTCTCCTTTGTTCAAGGGATTATGAAAAATATAAAAAGTTAACATGTGAAGTATTTTCATTAAATTGAACTTTTTCTATGTATATAAATGATGGGGTAAATAATAATATAGGTTATTTAAAGTATGTATTTTATCTAATTACTTAATATGATGCTGATACCTTGTAGAAATTAGCAGTAAACTGAGATACAAAAAAAAAAAAAATCAATTCCAGGCTTTTGTAGATAAAGGGATGCAGTAGAGACTTCATTGGCAAGTGAAATAAATCCAAGCCACAAGCGCAGACATCAGATTGTCTTGCTAGTGGGAGAGCCTGACAGTAAACAAAATCTGATAGGTACAATAGATTCTGTGAAGGGAAAATAATTTGTTCTATAAAAAGGAAAACCTGGGATGAGGAACAAGACAAAGCAAAAAAGGGGAAAAGATTTAGTTCTATATACATGCAGGATAGTTTGGATAATTGTCCTACCAATTTCTGCTGGTCTTTGGATAGGAGCAGTTAATGCTTAAATATTATTTTTTTAATTTCTAATTTCTTAAAATTTGTTGTTGTTATTTTTTACCAAATTTGCAAGCTTATATCTGTAACCTAAGCAACTAATTTGAAAATAACAACATACACCACAGCGACCATTGTTGAATTCCTATTACTTCATTTAATGCAATTTTTGTATTTCTTTTTTATTATTTTGTACTCTGTAAAAAAATGAAAAATTGGTTGTAAGCTAACATACGCACAGTTAGCTTAGGGAAAAGTTTAGGGTATATGCTTACAAACGTCAGAAGAAGTACATTTTATCTTCAATGAATGCACAGCATGTACGGATACAAATAGTAGACTTTGGGGACTGCAGAGTCAATAGTAAAATACTAACAAGAGACACTTTCTAGAACAGTTAACATAAAAACAAATTGCCAATATTACCAAAATTTTTAAATATCAATAACCAGTATTATAGGATACGTAGTCATTTCTAAGGGCAAACTAAAAATTTAAATTCACTTTACTTTGTTCCCTTAATGCCCCTAACATGATCGTTATCATTCACAAAGGAGAATAAAGATAAATTAGAATTGAGAGTAACAGGAAAAGTCCCTGGAGATTTTCATAAACATCTGAAAATGGAAATTAGTTGATTCTAAATAGACAGATGAGCCGAACGTGTGGCCCAGAAAGCCCCAGTGGGCAGCGTTTAGCTACCACTCCTTCACCAGAGCAGTTCTCCAAGTGGAGAAAAACGAGCAGCCAAGTTTACCAGGCTTTAATAAAAAAGAGAGGCTCAAATGAGAAGCATCAAGCAATAAAAGCACCAGCTAAGGACCCTCAAAGTACTCAGGAACAAAAGAAAACCTTTTGTAAGTGAGTTTGCTTCTCAGAGGGGAATGGAACTGCCTCTGTACAATAAGAACAAACTGCCATTAGGGAAGACATAATTCCATCCTGACTGCCTAGAATATGAATAAGAATCAAAATCAAAACTGAACAATGTCTAGGCATGAAAGGAATAAGAAACTCTTTCTGAAATCACTCTTACAATTAAAAAAAAAAGTAAAGTAAAAGATTTGGTTGCTAGGTAATACATGTACACAAAGGGAGGAAATCCCTGCTAGATGACAGTGGAAGTTACATAAAACGGAAGTGTAAGGCGCACTCTTCTCCTCCTCAGTCTCACGAGCCTCATTGCCTGTGCTCAGTCGCCTGTCACAGGGCAAATACAAAATTTGTAAGTGGCTGAAAGTCCCCGTGAGCAGCTTTAACCTTGGTTATATGAGGATCAAATTTCTTTCATTTGCTGTTCAACGAATATTTACTGAGAAAGCTTACGTTTGAAGAGAAACTATGACATCCAGTTAGGGATCAAGAAGACTTTATCCTGTAGGGCTCTAGAGTCTGAAAGATAATAAACAAATAATAGCAGTTGTCAGTGCTAAAGGCAAACTAATGGAGTGTGAAGGGATAGGAAGGAAGCGGGACAGAGATTATTTAAATTTGAGTGTGAGTACAGGCGTCTATGAAAAAGTGAAATGTGAAGGAGAAACACTTGCAGAAAGATCACCTGAAGTCTGTAGAAAGCATATCCTAGGTCACAAGGAAATGATGCAAGATAGGAGAGGTGGTGTCCGTAGGACAGCAAGCAGACTGCTGCTATGACTGAAAAGTTAGCAAGGAAGAGACAGAACGCAGAGCGATGCTCTGGTGGCAGATAGACCGGGACACCAGCTAGCATGCCTGACTTCATGTCTGTATTTAGTCTAGGACAAAATGGGAAGTCGTTAGGGCCAAGTTGAAACAATCAAATGTATGCTCTTAAACCATCACTTTAACTATACTGCCGGCAAATTAACTGCAGAGGTGCAAAAGAAGTAAAATTTATCTCAGTGCTGTCAGATACGTCTATTTACCAGGTCTAATCATTATGAAGCAAACTAAAATGGTCTGATAAATGTCACTTGAGAGTTAAGCACTAGGGAGATAGCACAGTGGCCTCATGGCCTGCCTGGCAAAATCAAGGTTGCTAGTTCAATCTCCAGTACCTCAAAAGAAAAGAAAAGAAAAGAAAAAAAGTTTAAAGATAAAAAATAAACATAAAAGAAGGCTGGCCAGATAGCTCAGCAAACTAAAACACCTGCTTAGGCAGAGCACAACAGCTGTCATTCGGCTGCCTGGGTGTCACTCTGACCCTGCAGCCGAGGCACACTGAGACAGCCATTGAGACTGGGCATGGTGGCACATGCCTGTAATCCCAGCGACTGGGAGGCTGAAAAACAGGAGAATCACTGCAAGCTCGATCTGGGCGGTGAGACCCTACAGACCCTGTAGACTCTGTCCTAAATACATTTTTAAAAAACGTACCAGTAAAATAAAGTTATTTCAAAAATAAAAATAAGAGAGTTAAGCATTCATTTAGTCATGAAGTCTGACACATTCACTGAGGCGGTTTAGTGGTAAAATTGTACTTCTCTTTCTAAAAATCTATTCAATGGTGGGTTTTAGCAATGATGAACTTTCTTTTTTTTTTTCCTTTTGTGTCTGGCTCAGCATGTGTGGGGGGGAGAGGGGGGCGGGCATTACATGTGGTACCCAGGATCAAACCACAGTCCCTGTATTTGCCTAAGCAGGTGCTTTAACCTGCTGAGCTCTCTTGGCTACCAGCAATAATAAAACTTCTGTGAGCAAATGATTATAAATTTTATTAGTATCAAAGGTTCAAAATCAGTTTATAAACAACTGATGGAACAAAATCATATTAACAGAAATATGAGAGCCTACACATTTCACGGTAGTTAAGTAACAGACGCTATGCCTGTCTGGCAAGCGCAAAGACCTGCGTTCACTTCCCAGTATAAAAAAAAAAATAAAAAAAAGATGGAAACTAAGGCAGAGACATGAAGTATTTTGTCTTTCAGAGTGAAACACCCATCCGTAGAACAATTAATAGACTTTTGGATGTTATGTAAGAACATTGAGCTAAATATTTTTTTTTAAATCAATCCACTATTGTAAAATAAGAACTGAAAATGAGGAATACAGGTGACTGCCACCAGCACAGAGACATCCATGATAACTAATCCATAAGCCAAGCGAGGAGAAGACCCTAAGGACTCTATTGCCCACATTCATATAAACGTGACAACTTCATATTATAAGCAGATGAAGAGAATAAACATCAAAAAGGACATGAGCACAGAAGCATGAAGGCCCATACGCTAAGCAAATGTATGATTTAGCACAAGGCATGAATATTCAAGAAAAAATTATCCTGAAAGAAAAAAAAAAAAGAGTATTGGTGTGTTTGAAGCAATTGTAACAACCCTGTTGTTACAGGTGATAATTATAATCTGTGATTACAGCTTTTGGAAAAATAAATCTGGTTTAGAATGACCATTTGTATGATTTTAGAATTCTAAGAAGAAAGTTTTCCATTCTGCTTGCAAATTAATCCCCACTGTAATAAATGATAGTTACTAAAGACGGATGGTGAATGGCTATAACAGTATATCCTGAAGGAATTAGATACCAATGTAATATCAGAATTAATACTTAATACTATCAAGCCTAAGCTTCTTGACCTAAGTGAGAGTCCAAGAATAATTCTGTGAAAACTCAAATAATTATTACAAAAGCTACAATGATATATGTTGTATTGACTTGACAACCAGTGTTGCTTAACAATGACTTGAAGTCACTTATATACTCACTGCCCGTGGTGTTTTTTTTTTTTAACTATATGTTTGCCCAGGGACTTGGTAAGAAATGACAGAAACTCAAATCAAGCTTTCAGAAAACTTTTTAGTGCTCCTAAATACTGATACAGTCATTTAACTGCTGGTGCACTTGCTTTTAACATTTTAGCAAGACTTAGTTACTTTTACTTTTATTTGGCTCTGATTTTTATTTTTCATTGAAAGGTAAAAACGAAAGCAAAAACAAATAGCAGAAACACAGACAGGATCAGAGTAACATACAGCAACAACAAATGTTACAGATTTTCAAAAGAACAATAATTAACAATGGTTGTTCTATTATCTATTTTTATTGCCAAATCTGTTGCTCAGTTAACACACATAGTTATGCAAGATTGGACAAATAATTGAGTGTTATCTCTTGCTCTCAAGAAACCTTAATTTCCTTTTTCTTGTCTTTGTTTTTCATTTTACTTTTTAATATTTATATTAAAGAGGGGCAGGGGAGATTACTCAGGAGACTACATGCTTGCCTGGCAAGTGCAAGACCTGAGTTCAATCCCCAGTTAAACACACATACACACACACACACACACACACACACACACAATATAACTGGATTGAATGGGATTTCCAGTCCTAGGTCTTTCAGGAGTCTCCACACTGCTTTCCATAGTGGTTGCACCAATCTGCATTCCCACCAGCAGTGGAGAAGGGTTCCTTTTTCTCCACAGCCTCTCCAACATTTGTTGTTGGTTGATTTCTTTATGAAAGCCATTCTTTCTGGGATGAAATGGTATCTAAGTGTTGTTTTAATTTGTGTTTCGAGAGTGGCTAGCAGTGTGAACTCTGGGTGGAACAGCATCCAATGTGCATGGGCAGGCAGAAATGTCCATAACTACACATGTACGCCAGTGTCTGGGTTCTGAGTGGGCGGGTAGCCCATGGATACAGGCAGACAGAGTGGGTGCCTACCTACACGCATGCACCAGCCTCTAGGTTTCAGGCAATTGGGGGATCCTGGGTCTTTTTTAACACATAAATTGTTTTAAGATACTTTTCACCACCATAATTCTATAATATTTTGTTGAAGAATAAAACCTTGGTAAATAAAGGCCCATCACAAAAAATAACTCTAGGCCTGCCTTTCACACCACTTCAAAGGACATCATCCACAGAATACAGCAGAAAGAACTCTGCCCGTTCTATCTCTAAAGACAGGCCTTTTCTATGAAGTGCTGTGGAGATTTCACATGCCAGCATTTTGGAAGTGTCCAGCAGTGTTGGATACTGTTATGGATTGAATTGAGTACTCATAAAAGGTTGACTGAGGCTGGCTCTTCCTTAGGACAACAGAAAGTAACACTGTTTATATATATATAGTGGTTACAGATGTACTTGGTTACACAACCATACTGAAGCAGAGTGGACTGTTAATCTAACATAGTAACTCAACTTGCAAACATATATCATTCTAGGAGAATAGCCATAAATTAGATTCATTCGTAAGTCCAACAAAGCAAGCCTCATACACCTCTGACACAAATATACAATATCCATAGTTTTGCAAGTCCTAGAAGTTTCCTCCACATCACCACTACTTTTTACTTCTGGAAATCCTGCGCTCTGACTAGCACTGTACAGCAGGTGCACAGTAACACAACTGTGACAATGTGGAGCAGAACACGAGGTACCTTTGTGATTTGTTCACCTCTAAGAATGTGTGAAATGCGAGGTCTGTTTATATCTGTGGAAGTTCACAACTTGATTGTTCACCAATTGAGGACTTAGAGTTACTGTGCAACTGTTAATTGCAACAATAGAGAAGGAACATGAGGGACACATGAAGAAAGGTGACCATGTGCCCATGAAGGCAGAGATTGGAGTGAGGAACAGCAAGGATCACCTCTTATTGCCAGAAACTAAGAGACACATGGAACAGATGCTCCTTTGGAACTTTTAGCAGGGATCCACATTGTCATCGCTGCCTACCAGTGAGAGATTGAACTGCTTTCAGTTTAAGGAACTGCTTTCAGTTCAGGGCACACTGCTGCAACAGCCATAAGAAATTAACACAGACCAGTTTGGAGTAAGTCACATTTAGCTAAGTTGGAAAATATTCAGTTGTGAGATTTCCAAACTATAGTGATACACATTTTAAGTCTACTGACATTTTTAAAAGTAATAGCCGGAGCCGGGCGTGGTGGCACACGCCTGTAATCCCAGCACTCAGGAGGCTGAAGCAGGAGGATAGGTGCGAGTTTGAGACCAGCCTGGGCTACAAAACTGAGCTCAAGGCCAGCCTGAACTGTACAGCGAGACTCTGTCTCAAAAAGACAAAAAAAAAAAAAAAAAAATAATAATAATAATAATAAATAAATAAAAATAAAAGTAAGAGTATTCGACAGGCACTGAATGAACTTTGATCATTTCTACTGCATCTCTTTAATACCTGCTGTTCCTGAAAGTCTGTCTAGCCCCCGGGAGTCTGTTCTCTCGTAGGTCTCCTCCTCTTTCTCTGATTAGCTGGCTTTTTCTTTCATCATGATCTTCTCTGCCTCTATCTTTCAGTGTTGGCGAAATCCAATATTCAGCCTTCAAACCTCTTCTTTTTGCCATGGGTATCAGTCATCATTCATAGATTATCAGTCTAAGTTATCATTATGCTGTTCTCCTGAGCTTCCAGATAACAATGGCTGGTTGTATTTCTCTACTATGCCTTCAGATATACAGATGACATTGAGCAGGTGTGAAACAAAAACAATGGATTTCCCCAAATGTCTTTCTCCCTTGTTACGTACCTAGGAGTTACCACAGATCAAGCTGTTGTTTACTCTTTAAATCTAATTTAGCACCACGCACTCTTTGTCTGCCTTCCTCCCTTCCGTTCCTCTTCCTTTTTATCTCCTTTGCTAACTCAGAGTCAGGATTAGCCACAGAAAGAAATGCAAGAGTCCTCAAGGTGATCACATTGAGTATCTCACAAGTCCAAAAACTGGAGACAGAGCTGGCCAAGCGAGAGTCACAGAAAAGACGACAGCAATTCATGAGCGAGAAGAAGGCTTGGGTTGCCTTAACTGGGGCTTCCACCGAAACAGAGGCAGGGTAGCTGATCAACTAGCTGGCTACCATTCGAGTTAGTGTGGGGTTATGGGAACGGTCCTCAGCTGTCTTCAATTGATAGAGATAAATAAATAAATAAATAAATAAATAAATAAATAAGCAAGCCAGGTGTGGTGGTGCATGCCTGTAGTCCTACCACTTGGGAGACTGAGGCAGGAGGATCAGTGCGAGTTCGAGACCAGCCTGAATTACAAAAGTGAGCTCAAGGCCAGCCTGAACTGCATAGTGAGACCCTGTCTAAAAAAGACACACAAAAAAAGAAGAATTAGCTAAGACTTGAAGGAATAGTCACTTGGCAGCCAGAAATATTTCTTAAGATGTTCACATAGCATAGCACACAGAATATTTAAAAATGTTTTCCTTCTTCAATTTCAGAGAACCAGATAACTTGCATTTTTTTGCCTGCACTTTTGTCATCCCTAATTACTTTTAAGAACTACTAGACAAATTACCTTTTGAAAATGCAAATCAGGTAGCATTGCTCCTTACCTTCATGCTCTTCAAGGTTCCCCCACAGATTGCTTCATGTTGGGCAGATACGGACTACAAGTTTGTTTGTTTTTTTGTTTTGTTTTGTTTTTTTAATGTGTGTGTGTGGGTGGGGTGTCTCACTCAGCCCACCCTTGGGGCAGGGCTGATGTGGCATGTGATGCTAAGGATCCAACTGTGGTCCCTGTACCTGTATAACCTTGCTGAAGCAAGTGCTTTGGACCGCTGAGCTATCTCACCAGCCTAATCAAGTTTTATTCTAATGATTTTTCTCTGTGTTCAAAGACACATGATCAGAGACTGTTGATATCAACATGGTGCTTCAATCGTCTTTGAATTATACCTGAAAGGAGAAAACAGCCCCAAGCAGCCTCCACGAGCAGTGGATAATGGCACTAACTTTTATTCTAGATTGCATTATTTTACCATTTTTTATGTCACCTAGAATGATTATCACTACAGATTTTTGTGGCTTCACTAAAAGCTCACAATAGGTAGCACAGAAATAATTAAGTTATTATACCTATTAACAGAGTAAGTTTGGGGTAAAAATAGATACGGAAGGATGCACAGAAGTGAGTTGGTGAGAAGATGTCTCAAGAAAATGAGGTGCAAATTTTCTCAAGAAAATGAGGTTAAAGCATGCCTGGGATTTGCGAAGACAGCAAGCCAGTGTGGAACAAACTTGAGCAGGGGTCAAATCAGGAGAATGTACAATATTTACACATATAGGTCTGGTTTATTTCACTTATGAGTATATGTTCAAACTACATATGAAATATATGTATTATATATGACATCTTCTAGTTTATTTTATAATCGACTGTTAAGTCTTTGCTGCCATGGCCCCATCTCCGCTGCAAAAGTCATACATATGGACTAGTCCAATTTCGGAATCATCAAAATTAGGAGCAGTAAGGCCCAGATATGAATGGTGGAGATAAGTATGTGGGGTTCTGGGGTCAGCTGAGTATAAACCACAACAAGACATGGGACACACCATCAAAGATAAACATTTTACCTGTGTCACTGTGGTGAGTTGTCATGGAGGGCCTCCATCTTACTTACAAAATATGACCAGTAGGGTGGCCTGTAAATTCAATGAACCCTAATCAGGAAAGACTGGAAGCAGAGGAACCCATGACCAAACTCTTGGGATATTCAAAATTCAGAGTAGTAAAGGCCATTGGTAGGATGGTGGAGATGAAAATATAGGCCTGAAACAAAGGATTCAGGAGCAAAACACTTTTGTTTTAAAATTTAAAGTCAAATATTTTTGTTTGAAGTAATTGAACATGATAGGCATTTCTTCTGAATGTAAGTAGCAATTAATGGAGTCTAAAGCTGACTCCAAGTAGGTCCTGGCACCTTCAGAAAAGTCATTTTCTTGTGACCTGGCCACTACATTATCAGCCTCAATTCCATTTTTTCTTACTATTTTACTTCTGACTTTCAAAGAACAAGCATATGATAAATCTTGCTTCCCTAACAACAAAGGAGAGCTTGTCCTTTATTTCACAAGAAACAGCAAACATTAGATCCAAATTTTCCTGTAGTGTGATTCACCATGAATTTGCTGTTAAATAGCTTTTAATTGAAATTGAATACTAAGGAATGACAAAGGAGTGACTTCTCAACTCACAAAAGACTAATTGCTGAGGCTTGCATCATGTATAAACGTTAAGGTCCATAGGACATGTTAAAGGCCTGTGAAACTTGCTGGAGCAGGAGCTCTGGCCTCAGAACTGCCATCAGAGTCTATAGAGCATGGCAGCTTCTAGCACATTCCTGCTGCCACTTCCTGTTCAGAGAGCAATAACATTACATTGCTCCACTGTGATGCTCTTTTCCTTCAGCCACCATTTTATGTATCTATGCAAGTGATCCTTTTTTTATCTTGATAATTCATCTCAAGTAATTTTCTTGCACAAAATAAATTATATTTTTCTGATTAATGCCTCTGAACCCTTAAACACTTACCTATTTGCTCCTTTTTGCCTGATTGTGCTTTAGGATGATATTTGAACATGTTACTCGGGTTGCATCAAACTCTTGGTAATGTGAGACCTTCTCCAGCTGGAGTCTGATCATCCTGGGCGCTATTCCATAGGTAGTTAAAATGTTGCCACCCCCTCTTACTGCAGCCTTTTAATAGCAGTGGTATGCATATTGAAAAGATGTCTTTTAATTGCTTGATTTGATAATTGTTGAATTAATTAGAGAATAGAGAATGTCAATGAAATTTTCAATCTGGTTCTTACCTGAGTATAAAAACATTCAATATGCCTTATGAAGACCAAAATCAACAAGAGGAATGAAGAGAGAGAAAAAGAGAGAGAGCGAGAGAGAGAGAGAGAGAGAGAGAGAGAGAGAGAGAGAGAGAGAATACATGTAGATTTTGGTTGCCCCAAGGTCAGTAATAGGGGTGTGATATGGCTAAAACATAAAAATCTAATTGGATGTTAGGTTGCATATAATACAAGAATAGGAACTTGGAAATGGAGGAAAGAATCCATTTGTAGTTTACTTTGAGTACTACACGTACTCAAAGAACTGGTAAGTTCTAGATTACATGTCTTAATAATAGCATTAGCAAAGCATAATTTGTACAAAAGTAGAATTCAAAGGATGATTAAACATTTAAAATACGTGTCAGGTGGATCTAGATATTTTTAGCCTGCAGGCAAAACTGAGAAAGATGATAGAAAGGAACAGAGCAGGTTTCTCCGAGTATTTGAGCTATCATTTGGAACTTGAAAGAACAAAATTAAGACCGATAGGTATAAGACCATTGGGCACTTCATTAAAACCAATTTTGAATTGACTTAGCCTTAACTAGGAGAGCCTAACAGTAAAACAGACTGACGTAAAACATAACTATAGGGATGTAATTCCATGATGTCCAGTATATCCAGGCTTTTCCCACTTCTAGATTGTCTTGTTTGAGTGTAGCTATGTGATTTTGCTTTTGTTTTGTCTATTAGCACATCATGTAACACGGTCAAAGTCACTTTTTGTCCTCCTTCTCAATATTTAAACAATTCAGAAGAAAGCTTTTAAATACTTGAAGATTAGGGGATCCTCTTAGAGAAATTCACATTCTTTCATCAAATGAAGGAATGGTTTTAACAGTGTATCCTAAAAGCTGAGTTTGGGGCTGGGGAGACTGCCCAGTGGTATATGTGCCTGCCTGGCAAGTTCAAGGTTCAAGTTTGATCCCTATCACCACAAAAACAAACAAACAAACAAACTAAAGATGAGTTTATCATCACTCAGTCAAACAAACATGTATTGGCTTGATACTAAGATGTTGACTAAAATACAGCTCTGTCTCAACTCCCAGTAAGAACAGAAATCTAGTAGAAATGACATGTATCATGTTAAGATGAGTTCAGTACTACAGAACAGAAAAACAAAAGATGTTCTGCGTAAGTACAATGAATTTAATTAAAGTAGAAAGAGAGTAAGGGTTGCTCAAAAGAAATAACAGTTAAGCAGAGTCTTGAAGAAGGACTTAAAGTTATTTGGACAGAAAGGAGAGGAAAACACTTGCTATCATCAGAAAAACCATTTAGGAAGAAACTGAAACTAGAGCCACGTTTAGGTGTCTCAGTTTACTTCGTTGTTGGGACAAATACTAGACACCCGAACTGGAAGGAAAGTCTCTTTACCTCACAGTGAGGTTCAGGCCATACTCATCTGGCTCTAAGGCAGAGTACCACATGGCAGAGGGCAGCAGTTCGTGACAGCAGAAAACAGCCAAGAGCATCAGGAGGGGCAGCAGCTGCAGCTGGCAAACTGACAAAAAATTCCAATGTTAATTAAAGATTATTGCAATTATAATTAAACAATGAACTCTTATAAATGTTTTTTCAATCTATAGCATAAAAATAAGACAAATATGAATATATAATTTCCATTAAAGTAAACTGATTATCCATAAAAATAAGAGAATAGATTCAATTTCACTAGTAGCCACTCATACGCCAAGTAAAACTAAAATCACGTGACTTTTCCTTATCTAATCAAAAATGAAAAGTGATAGTCTCAGTGTAGTGGCCATGTGGGATTCATATCACGCTTGAAATTTACTCCTAACAGGAACATACATTCAAGCAGAGTTCTGGTAGACTGGGTTATATTTTTGAATCCACTAATTATTTAACTTGGAAACTCTATATCTATATAACCAGTCTCAATTATTTTTCCTCATTGCTGAGATGAAAAGAGAGCTTTCAGATTGAAAGGCTAAACTATGTATTTTAGCTCATAACTTGTAGAGGTTGCAAGGCAAAGTTAGCTGCCTTCAGGCAGGTGGAGTTATCAAAGGGCTATCTTGGAGAAGAGACAGTCTGAGACAGCGCAGGCAGGAATCAGCTACAGCAGAGATAGCAGCATCTGCCTCTCCACTAATTTATTAATGGCGAGAAATTCATTAATCCCTTTTATGCTACCTACGTTTTGGGGTGGCATCACCCACACCCACATAGGCCAGACATGGAACCATGCTAAACTCATCAGTGAAGTAACTTAGTAATCACATATGCTTAATCCTAGCCCCCCATGCCCTAAACCCAGACACCCCCAAAAGCCCCACCTGTGACTGCCTGAGGCTTTGGGGAACATCCAGATGCAAGCCATCATACATTCCATATGTACATGCTGTAACCTAAATACCTATTTTCCTAATCAGGAAGATAAGTTATATAATTACACTCCTAAGTACTATGATACAGTTAGTAGATTTCTTTCTTGAATCCTTATAATCAAGTTTAAATATTAAAATGCAAGTTAAGTGCAGTATATATAATATAATCTCATTTATTTTAAAAATTCATAAAATGATTAATTTTCCTATCTTTATATATAAACATACATGTCATATGAAAACCTCTGACAGGGCATATATCAAACTAATAGGAGTAGAAGGTTGGGATTACATGAATGATAAAAGGAAATTTTCCTTGTTCTGAATTGCTTAAATATTAATAAGAATAGTTGGTGCATTCCAGTCTAACATAAATTATGACCATTATTGCTAAATCTGTGGGGAATCCTTGAAAGGTTTTAAGCAGGGAAATCATGCAAGCACATTTGCTTTGTAGGACTATCTTTCTGCAAAGTAAGGGTAAAGAGCATTGGAAGGCAGCTGGCCAGGACAGAGGGAGGTCCATGAAAAAACAATGACAGTAATTTGGTTTTAAAAATAAGGACGAATTTAAATAAGGCTCTGTCATTCCAATGAAAGTAGTGGGGAAAGATGATTTTTCAAAAGTTATTTACTGCCTAGAACCCATAGGACACCATGCCCTGAGGTAGGAATGTGTTTTTGTTATGGTTTATGTCTAGTTGCCTCCCCAAAGCCTCATGCAATCATGGGACGTGGCTTCTATAGATTGAGACTTGATTCATGATTCCTGGGATTGTGTTTTTTGTACTGATGAGATTATCAGTCTGAGTAAAGCTGAGACTATGGGTGTGGTCTAGGGCGGATATCCTAAGGCAGAGAGCCTGAATGTAATATAAAGAGTGACAGAGAGACAGACTCAAGCTGTTGCTGTTGCTCTCTGCTGCTCTGTTTGGTTGGCTGCCTCTGCCACCATTTTGTTGCTGTTCCATTGCCATGAACTGGATGCTCTCTGCCCTGTTCCACTCAGCGTTGGGCCAGCTGAATATGGACAGAAACCTCCACGAACTGTGAGCTAAATACACCTTTCCTTCCTTCATTTTGAGTGTTGGGTATTTGTCCCAGCAATGAGTAAAAAAGTAACTAAGACAGTTTTCATGGGAGGAGCACAAATGAAGCTCAAGCTTTCAGTGCAGCAGTCAGCTGACTGGCCCCAGCCATTTACTGAGATGAGAAACACAGAAGGGGTAGAAGGGAGTGGGTGAGTGCTAGTATGACTCTCGGGCTCTTAATAACCTAAGAAACTCAGGGAATGGAACAGTAGGCCTATCTCAGAAGATTTTCTGTCACAACATTTCGTTCTTTGAATATTGTTCATTTCATCAAAGGGGGGTCTATGACAAATGAGCCTCATCCAAATATACAAGCTGTCTATAAAACTTGTAGAGATTTCTGAAGTACACACCCACACAATGTTAGTAGGTTCTCCTTGCATAATCCAGAGAGTAGCTACGTTTGTCTGCCTTGGATATATTGTCATCACAGGAAAAAAAAAGAGTTTCAGAGTCCTGCAATTGGCAGTCAGACCAACTCATACTCAGGTGGAAGTCCAAAACTGTGAAAAATATTTTTATCAAGATGGTCCACGTGTAAATTGACATGTAAATCTTGACAAGCATTTATTCTTTGTTGTCAGCAATAGATTTGTCCCCAAGCTGAACTCAAGGTTATAGAACTAAGCAGAAGAAGAATCCAACCCAGGCAAGCCATTTGTTTTTATAAATTCAAATCGTACTTCAGCATATAGATTTTGTTTCACTGAGAGATTAAAATAGAACCACATTCACATGTAACACTCTGACATTAGGTTAGTGGGATGGGAATCCTGCCTTTAATAATTTTAATTCATGCTTGCTAATAGCATAAAGATTTATAGTACATAATGGGAGAAATGTAAGATTTGTTCATCCCTTAGATTTTGAGACCTAATGATAGTAAATGAGATGATATGAAATTGGCTACCATTGAAGTTACAGTCTAGCCGTGAAGTTATGATAAAACAACATGGTACTACAAGAGCACATCTTAAGGGCATCTTGTAGTGGTGGAAGAAAAGCAAGATGGAGGATGGATGGCTTGTCTTTAGCACTTAAATTTTGATTGAAAATAAAGTCATTGCAACCATAGGTTTGCAAGGAAGGAAAAGGAAAAATAAAACTGCAAAGAAAGAGAAAAGAATATTGTGTAACAATTGAACAAAAATAAAAGAGACATATACAAAGATGTTTCTTATAATAAAACTTATTTGCAGTTGTACATAGCTTTCATTTTCATAGTGAAAGAACACAAGCCACTGATTTGTGAGTTTTGTTTTATTTTGTTTTGTTTGTTTGATTCAGGGTCTTACTACACAGTCCAGACTCATTGTGACCCTCCTTTCCCTCTAGGGCTGGAATCACAAGTGTGTGCCACCACGGCCCAGCATGTGGTACCAGGGATCAACCTCTCAGGACCTTGATCTTGCCAGGCAGGCACTTACACCACCAAGCTTTCTCCCCAGCCCCAAGAGTTGGTAGCTCTCTTGGAGTCATGGCTTGTCAAGTGTTCTGAACCAGGGTGGCAGGAGCTTGTGTCATGATCACTTAAGAATTTTGCCTCCATGGGCCAGCAAGATAGGTCAGAAGACTAAAGCACCTGCTTAAACAAGCTTAGGCCAGTGCAGGGACCATGGTTTGATCCCAGGTATACCACACACTGCGCCAGCCCCACCCCCAGGGAGGGCTGAGCCAGCCAGAGTCCAGGCATAGTGGTGCCTGCCTGTAATCCCAGCGCTGGGGAGACTGAAAGCAGGAGGATCACTTTGGGTCTGAGCCGTACACAGAGACCCTGTAGCAGCCAAATACATTTTTTAAAAAAAGAATTTTTTTCTCCAGCTATCCACTTCTCATAATAAAAATGAAAAATATTTGCAAATGTTTCCTTCGTAAAAGTTAAGCGAGCACTGATCTACTAATAATATCAATCCTGTCAGTTTCCTGTTTTCTTTACTAGAAGAGGACAGCCACAGAATACTGTCTGTGCTATGTCACAGTGTGGCTGTGTTTTGTTCATTCACAATGGCCTATGCAGTGACCAGTGAGAGCCGGTGGTGGCTTCTTGGAGGGCAAGAGACTCAGATAAGTGCTTGGATAGAGCCAGAAGAAGAGTTTATATTTTTTTTAAAGGAGATTACAAAATATTAGTTGTCTTACTTACTCTTCTTGTGCTGCTGAGACAAACAAGGACACCCAACATGAAGGAAGGAAAGGCTTATTCATCTCAGAGTCAGAGGAGGTTTCAGTCCATACTCAGTTGGCTCCAGAACAGAGCGCGCATGGCAGAGAGCAAAGTTTCATGGCTGCAGCAAAGAGCAGAGAGCAAAGGGAATGGTGGCAGCGCTAGCAGCTAGCTGGACTGTCCTCCCTTCCCTACTTTTGTATGCAGTGTCTGTCCCGGGGCAGTCATACCCATAACCCCAGCCCTGGGTCAAGAATCAATCAAAAACTCCAGGAGCCATCCAGGACTGCATGAGGCTTTGAGGGAACATCTAGACACAAACCATAACAATAGTAAAAAGAAAAGTAAAAACCATTAGCAACGACACAGGATTTTACTAAACAAAATGATAGGAATTCAACAACGGTCATCGTTGTCTTCATATTAGTTGTTCAGATTGCCAGCTATATGCCTGGTGAAAACTACCAGATATATACCAGATATAAAATTAGGAAGAAGAAATATATATACATATACACAGGATATCTTGGATAACTCTACTGCTCACTTCTGATACTCTACTGGCAGGAGCTTAAATTTTTTTCCCTTCTCTCTCCTTTTTAATTTTTTAAATAATTTTGACCAATTTTAAAGAATAGTTTAAAGCAACCATAATGACTGCAAAGGCTGCTTCATATTTTATGCATTAGGTAAAATTATAATTTATTAGAGAGAGCAAGCTAGATAGCTGAGAGGACTAAGCACCTGCTTAGGCGAACTCAGGGACCTGGGTTCAGTCCCTGGCACCATATGCCTCACCAGCCCCTTTCTGGGGTGCACTGAGCCAGCCACTGAGTCTGAGACTGGTGATGTATGCCTGTGATCCCAGCATTGAGGAGGCTTAAACAGGATGCTCACTTATGAGTTCAAGCTGTGTTGTAAGACCATGCATCAAATACATCAAAAATAAATAGATAAATAAATGTATTGGAGATAAAGTTTTGAAAGTGGACAAGTCAAGCTGTCACTATAGGGATATAGTTCATTATGAATGACAAAAAAAAAAAAAAAAGATTCTAAAAATTCCAGATAACAGTAGTTTTAAAAAGTGATTTCTCAGGCTGGCCAGATAGCTGAGCAGACTAAAGTATGTGCTTCAGTAGAGCGCAGTGGCCAGGGCTGAATCTTTCGCATGCCATTCTGGCCCATCACCAGGGATGTGCTGAGACTGTGGTTAAGACTGGGTGTGGTGCTTTATGTCTGTAATCCCAGTATTTGGGAGACTGAAAACAAGAGGATCTCTATGATTCTGATTCTATACACCCTGTAGACCCTGCCTAAAATTCATAAGACAAAAGAAAAAAGATTTCTCAAGTCAAGCATAGTGTTACATGCCTATAATCCCAGTACTCAGGAGACTGAGGCAAGAGGATCGCCGTGAATTTTAGACCGGCGTAGGGTGCAAAGTGAACTCAAGATCAACCTAAACTGCAGAGTGAGACCCTATCTCAAAAAGATTTGTAAAAATGATTGCTCTGACAGGTAAGCACCACTCAGAGGTAGGCAAGCTCTTGCTGGTAGCATGGCTTCATCATTCTCAAAGAGGAGCTTCTGTCTATGAATGGAGTATGCTGCTCAGGGTGGCCATCTAAGTTGCATGCTTCAAGGAGAAGGAGAGCTATGTGGTCACAGTTTTCTCCTTTTAGGAACACTTAATCAGCACATCTAGATGCACAGGGAGGGTCGGTGAGATAGCTCAGTGGTCTAAAGTACCTGCTTAGGCAAGGTCAGTTCAATCCCTGCAACCACATCCCTGAGCCAGCCACAAAAAGTGAAAGAATAAATGAAAACATATAGATAGATGATAGACAGGTAAATAGATAGATAGATAGATAGATAGATAGATAGATAGATAGATGATAGAGACAGTCAAGGAGTTGGAAAATATTTAGTCTTTATTCTGGCCACCCATGACCTTCCTTAAAATTGGAGACTCTAAAACAAAGACAGTCCAGCCGGGCATGCTGGCGCACGCCTGTAATCCCAGCACTCGGGAGGCTGAGGCAGGAGGATCGGTGCGAGTTTGAGACCAGCCTGGGCTACAAAAGTGAGCTCAAGGCCAGCCTGAACTGCACAGTGAGACCCTGTCTCAAAAAGACAAAAAAAAAAAAATAAAATAAAATAATAATAATAATAAATAAATAAATAAAATAAAATAAAATAAAATAAAACAAAGACAGAAATTGGCATGGAAAGGCCACTGTCATTTCTGCCACCATGAAGTCGGATCATGACTAGAAATACAGGGCTTTCCTGGATCACCAAGTTTTCATAGAGACTGCTCCTTCTGGGGAGTCCAATAGGCATTTTAGGGCAGACATATTCTTCTTCTTCTTTTTCTTTTTCTTTTTTTATTTTCTTGGTATTATAGCCGGCTCAACCTGCCCTGGGGGTGGGGCTGGCACAGCATGTGGTACTAGGGATCGAACTGTGGTCCCTATGGTTGCCTAAGCTTGCCTAAGCAAGCACTTCAGATCACTGAACCAACTTGCCAGCCCCAGGACACATATATCCTTTAAAATGTAGTTCCAGACTATATAGTTTTAATGAGTAGAGATTATTCACAATTCATTTTCTATAAAATATACATTATAAATCAAAGAAAAAAAATCTCTGGGAAATACTACGTTTTACCTCAGTGACACTAACTTCCTAAAGAAAGAATCTTTTCCATCTTCGTTGTATAAGACGAAGTTAATAGGCCAGAGAGATAGTGGGCTAGGTGCCTGTTTTGGTAAGTGCAGGAAACAGGGTTGGTCCCCAATCCCTCAAGCCACACCAGCCCTGCCCCTAGGGCACACTGAGCTGGCCATGAGCCTATGCACAGTGGCACACACCTGTAATCCCAGATCTAAGGATGCTGAATACAGAAGGATCACAATGAGTCCAAACTGCATAGGGAGACCCTGTACCAATACATAAGTGGAAAAACAAAATAAACAAAAGAAGAACCGAGTAAGTTAAAAGGTTTAAATACATTCATGAACACTTTTATCTGTATGGAACCATTTTCTTTGGTTTACACATATCCTTAATCTAACTATTCTTCCTTATTTCTTGGCAAGCCTATTCCACTACCAAGTATTCACCTTTGTGATTGTTCCCTAGAAGCAGTTTGCTGTATTATCGCTAAATCTATCCTTATATACAGACTCTCTATGAGTCTTTCCATACTCCGAGTTTGTGATTACACTTTAAGCAATGATACTGTTGCTTTCCTGAAAATACCTTCAGTCATTGCTACTCGAAGCTTTCAGAATGTGACTGAAAAGCAAGTTTAAGTGAGGCTTTCTAATCAGGCTGCACTAGTATTTTTTTTTTTCAACACTGTACCCAGGTTTTCCAAGAGTTATATGCACCCAATTAGAGACCGTTCAAATGAAGATCTATATGCCTTTCGGTATGAATGGAAGGCTCTCAGTAATTGAGTTTGATCCAACTGCTCATTCAGCTGAGGTGAATTAAGTCTTCTCAGGAACTAAAGTACCATTTAGTAAATTTATCTTACCCAGCACACTAAATCTACTTCACATGGGTGAACAACTTCCTTCCAGGGAGTAGTTTCATCTTCCCAGTTTTCTCCTGGCCCCACCTTATTGATGCTACAGGGTGGTGTATGACACTGTGTTTAGTCAGTCCCAGGCACCAGGGCTACCCGTAGGTCTGCTGCTACAGTGCCAGGACCTAACCGCAGCGCTGACATTGGAATGTCTTAGTAAATCCAATGGAAACTAAAATGCAACGCTATTCTCTAAACCCCAAAACTGTAAAGCTCAGTGATGAATTCGCCATCATACAGTAAAATAATTTGGCTGTGTTAGGAGATCAGTAAACAAGCATTTTTTTTTTTTTAAATCTTGAATACAAAAGTATGAACATAAAATGAGCCTGCTCAAATAGCAATAAAATTGAATGTATTACTTAGAAAGCAGAAAGTGATTTTTCTCTGGTTATTTTAATTCTAATTCAGCCCTATTTCCTTTGGTCTTAAAACCTCAGACATTTATTGGCTCTTACTTTGAAAAGTAACATCAAGAGCATAAAATAGTTTCTGTGATGCCAGAATCTGTTACACAGAGTTGTGCACGTGGCTGGGTACCCAGAGTCCTTACAGAAATAAGCTGTGGCAAAGGGCCACCCTGTGGTTCCCCCTCACAGGCATCATGGCAGACGCTGATGTTGCTCTCACATACTCACAGGATCAAAGAAACTATAATCCGCCATTCCTAGCAGAGTAATTTAGCAATCTACCCAAATTTATACATAGGCCAAGGTTTAAAATGTAACGACGGGCATGTGTGTGCTGTAATGATACAGCACGAGATCTGAAATCGTTTTAGAGCCCATTCTAAGGAATACATTGATGGCCGTCCAGATAGGTCAGCAGATCAAAGCACCTGCTTAGGCAGATGCAGGCAAGGGGTTTGATCCCCAGTCTGCCAGAACCTGCCCTGCCCCCATGGGCTTGCTGAGACGGATTGAGACTGGTCATGGTGGCACACGCCTATAATCCCAGCTATTGGGAGGCTGAAAACAAGAGGATCACTACACGTCTGATCTGCGTAGTAAGACCTTGTAAACCCTGTAATAAATACATAAAAATAAATAAAAAATTAAAATGAAGAATACATTGATAGGGACATTTTCAGTGGCAAAACATGAACTGCTGGTTCTTTTTTTTTTTTTTTTTCTTGTGCTTTTCATTTAGAAAATCTTTGCATCTCTTTTTACAATCTTGTTATAGACTAGGATGCACTTAGACCTTCATTTTGCAATCAGTCCAATGGCTTTTCAAGGATGGGTAGTCAAAAATAACACAACAAGAGAGTGAGAGATGGGAGTAGAGATATTACCTGAGGCAGCCTCAACACACCATGAATGGGGCTTATGAAAAATAAATATCAGGCTTGTCTGAATCTGTTTCCATTTTCTCCTTTATTGTCAAGAATAAGCATTTCCTCAAATGAGAGCTGAAAGTTAAATTAATATAAACATCAATAGGACTGAGCATAAAAAAGGAATTGCCTCAATAAAAAGTTTTGAAGTGCATTACACTGTATAATACCTGACTTTTTCGAGCTCATTTCACATTTGTGATCTTATTTAGAAGCAGAGCACAACACACAATTGCTATTTTCCTCCAAAGCTATGTTTGATAGAGACTTGCTCCCTCATTCCTCAGAACAGAGCCACAGACAGTAAGTGCTGAGTCATACCCAGAGAACAGAGCCAGAGAGTGAGTGCTGAGTCATCTCAGAGAACAGAGCCACAGTGGAGTCATACCCAGAGAACAGAGCCACAGACAGTGAGTGCTGAGTCATACCCAGAGAACAGAGTCAGAGACAGTGAGTGCTGAGTCATCCCTGGAGAACAGAGCCACAGACAGTTAACTGATATTGGAGCATGAAGCTCCCAACTTGAAAGATACCTGGGCTGAGTTTCTGTTCTTTAAAACTGAAGAGTGAATTTTAGGAACAAGGGAGATTAAGAACAGAATATATTTGTCCAGGGAAAGAAAGTTCCTGTCTAAGAGAGGGACAGAAGGGGGACCAAAGCAGTTTGCCCAGGAAGCTATCTTGTCCAGAGACTTTATAGACTAAAACCAAGTGGTGATGCAGGTCTAAGGTAGCAAATGTAGCAACTCACTAGATGAGCAGGAAGTGAGACAAAACTATGGTCAACCAATAAGATTACAAGCACAGTCACTCAGGTAAAGTAGCTTAAAATTCAGGGCCAAATGGGGAAGCAAGTCACGTGATAAGTGGGCATGGCAAGTGGGTATGAATACAGAACTGGGGCTTTTCCTGTAGGAGGCTGGGTTAGTGAGACACTCATTTACCACGTCAAACCTGGATGCCTGCCTTTAGGGAGGTGTGTGGCTGCATTTGTTTACTGTTTTGTCATGAGGCCCAACCCACATCAGGGCTGTGTCTCCCCCAAAGTTGTCAAGTCATCTTGACTTTCATGCTGTCTCCTTGAGGGTCCAGCCCTGTCTGACTTCCTAGGATAGTTCTGTCTAACTCAGCTACCTGCAACATCACTAAATTGGGGACTGAGGCTCAGAAAGTTTGAGTTGCCCAAAGCCATGCAACAAACTGCAGCATAGAGGACATTTACTGTCTTACTCTTGGCTCCAGAATCTATTTTATTCCTGGAGAGTAATTGTGGTTTAACTATCAGGAAAGAGAATTCCAAAGATAAAATCAAAAGCCTCACATGTGAGGGGTCACCTCCTAAGAGTATTTAGTACAAATCAGGCCAAGATGGTGTATTCTCTTCTTAGGCTAGAAGAGGTGAACGACATATTCAAGGAACAACAAATCTTTTAATAGATTTGGAGTAAGTTGTAAAGGATTTGGAAGCCTTTTGTGTATGTGGGGTTGTGCCTGATATATTTCTTAGTAGGGCAATTTTGATATGAACACATTATTGATATAAATGATCAATGGCAATTTCTATATCATTGGTATAAATGATCCTTGACATATTTTGGACTGGCAGGACTCATGGAGGTTCCAGGGCAGTGTTTGCACTATCTGTGAATGCGGGTGGGGCATGGAGAGAGACTCCACAAGCTTACGTAGAGCACCGAGCCGCTGCCTGGTGACATGGACGCTGCCTGGTGACGTGGACGTGGCTCAGCCTCCCACCCTGGCAGCATGACTGTTATATTGTCATCACCGCTCACACATCTTTCACTTTGTTATGGTTTATGTCTAGTTGTCACCCCAAAGCCTCATGTAGTCACTGGGCAGAGACTTCTAGAGTTTGAGACTTGATCCATGATCCCTGGGATTATGGGTTTTAGTACTGATGGGATTATGGGTGTAGCCTAAGGCGGAGGCTAAGGCGGAGAGCCTGAATGTAATATTAAGAGAGACAGAGACACAGACACAGGCTTGAGCTGTTGCTGCTGCTCTGCTGTCCTGATTGATTGGCTGCCTCTGTCACCATTTTGTTGCTGTGCCACCGCCATGAATTGGATGCTCTCTGCCCTGCTGCACTCAGCCTTGGGCCAGCCAAATATGGAATGGAACCTTTACAAACTGTGAGCTAAATAAACCTTTTTTTCCTTCATTTTGAGTGTCAGGTATTTGTCCCAGCAACGAGTAAAAAGTAACTAAGACACACTTCAAAGTTAAAATCCCTCAGTGCCTTGCTGGATCCCATTCTCTTGTCAGCCACTCTCAATACAGGTTAAGATCAATCACGTATCCTGTGGGTTTTCAGACCAACTGTTCGGTGTTATAATTATTAAACCAGATTATGGTATCATTTCACATGCATCTTATAGATTCCAAATGAGTACCATTCTGATCTAGAAAACTAACAATAATTTGAAGGAAATTTCAGTTTTTTAGTCTTATGTCAGAAATATTAATGAGTATTCACGTTTATTTTTTATAATGCTGCCAAATGTACTATCATTATATTTATAATCCAGAGCACTCTCTTTCAACCTTAATATAATAGACAGTAATGAAGTGATCTGCATCAACACAGCATGCATATTGGTAGGAAATGGCTACTTAGATTGTAGAATACTTTAAAAAGTTCCAAAGAGGCAGACTTGAAATTGCCTGTGGAAACCTTTGTCAAGTGTGCTAAAGGTGCAAACCTCAATTTAATAATATAATAGGTGCACTCACAATTTATAAATAGTAAGCAAATAACAGTTTTTGTTTATGAAGTAAATAGATCTAGTTCTCATATATAGTAAAAAATATTTAACAACTCTGTAGCTAACTAAAAGGCACTTGAGGTATAAAAGCTTTGTTTTGTTTGTTTTGTTATGTATTTAGCACAGGGTCTACAGGATCTCACTACACAGATTAGACTCATAGTGATCCTCTTGCTTTCAGCCTCCCAATCACTGGGATTACAGCCATGCGCCACTATGCCCAGTCTCAATCATCTTCTCAGGGCACACGGGGTGGAGCCAGAGACTCATGGGGATGGGGATCAAATTCTGCCCATGAGTCTGCCTAAGCAGGCACTTTAGTCAGCTGAATTATCAGGCCAGCCCTTAGAGAGTATTTTTAAAGAACAGGAAGGTGATCCCAAAAAGTAACAGCTGAGTTGGAATACGTTAATCATGGCATTCATATCATGGACAGTTGGACCTTCTTTTCAAATTCAATTCATGGGGCTCCATCCCCGGTACCACAAGCCATGCTGCCCTGGCCCCACCCCACAGGTGCTCTAAGGTGCTGACTGAGATTGGGTGTGGTGTCCCCTTACCTCCTCCTGTAATCCCAGTGCTTGGGAGGCTGGAAACAGGAGGATCACTAAGAGTCTGAGACCCTGTAGACTCTGTATTAAACACGAAGTGTAAAATGTAAAGCTGTATTAATATGCTGAGCTGTAAAAAGCTCAAGTCAACAGCTCTCATCATTGGCAATTCTGGTGATAAACCACTACTATTATGGACCATTGGTCTATACATACAACTACTTTTACAACTACTATCTCTTAGTTCAGTGAGAAGAAATATTGTACTAATAGTTTTTAGTCAAGATATCATGTCTTCAACTCATACTCTAAACAACTACTATGAAGACAACAATATGCATTGTATTAATTATTGTGGCTGTCCTACTAATGTGTTTTGAAACTGTCTCATTGTTATTTCTTTTTCATTAAAATTAATAAAACTTTTAAACGACATAAAAAAAAGAAAAATAATTCAATACATACCTTCAGTACTTCCTAAATAAAAGAACTTCAGAATTTAGGATCTTTAAAATTTTAGCCTGTTCATAGAGCATTTAAATTAGAAATTCAAACATTCTATTAAACTTTAGCTGGGGATATTGCTCAGCAGAATAAGTGCTTGCCTGGCAAGCGCAAGGACTTGAGTTCAATCCCCCATTCTGTAAAAATAAAATGAAATAAACTTTAATGAATTTTTACTATGTTGAGAACAGAATATCCTGAGTTTTGAAAGTCCTGAGTGGTTGAAGGCTTTTATTTAAAGCCAAACTACTTTTGAACTATTGACATGCAGACAATTTTAATTCAACTTGATAAACAGTGTTTTGAGCACCTGCCTTATGCAAGTTCGGAGGCTGGCCCTTTAGAGGAGATGAGGACCTGCAGGATGTGTCCTGTTAAGAGCTCCCAGCCTGGTGCTGAAGACAGATGGGAAGGCTCCAGCCCCCAGCTAGCAGCCACAGACCGAGTGCAGCCGAGAGACGGGTGTCATTTGATTTCTATAGGGCTTTGTACAAAATTTGGATTCTTTGCCATTATTCACACTTTTACCTTTCATCTTAGCAGAATTTGTTATCTATCAAAATTCACATTTATGGCAACCATCAGGTCCCTAGGGATATTTTAATTTAGCACAATTAAATTTCAAAAAGAAAATACTGTACTTATGATATCGTTCAGTGTCCATTATAGTATCTGAGGTCAGACAGAGGCAAGGAAGAGAGCATGCAGAGTGAATTCTCCCCAAGGTCTTTCCAAGAGAGAGCGCAGGATGGAGTTGAGGACAAAGAAATAGCTGCTCAAGCTTATGAATTAATGAGGAGGGGAAGAAAGGAAGCCTGTCACCCTCCACTTATTGATCATTAACAGCTGGCCACTGTATATACTTCCTACGGGACTCAAGATAAGTCAACATATTCATCATTATTAGCTGCTGCCAGTCCTCTAAGATTCAAGTCTTGTCTGGCCGCCAGCATAGGCATTTTCACCACAGAGCCACCAGGTTTAATCCGCGTTAACTTCGTGCAAATTTATTCTGGGCACTTAAGTATGGCGATGTCCCACGTCTCACTGAGCACAAACATAGGTAACACCTGGACAAAATTCCCAGTGGAGAAAATACAGACTTCATTGGAAGCATCAACCAGAAAAAAAAAAAAAATATATATATATATATATATATATATATTGCATAAACTTTTAAGAAAACTTGGGGAAGTTGTCATCCAAGTTTATCATTTTATAAGACAGAAAACTTAAAATAAGTTTTTAAAAACTCAAAGAACTTCTCTTTTGAACATAGATTAAAGTATATTTTTAAATAAGGATTTTAATCAGCTTTAAAACATTTCAAATGTGCTTGTTAATGATATAATTCAAAAGCTGAAAGCAGTGATAATTTTGTCATACGTAAACAAGAAATATTAAGTTTCAGAAAAAATGAGATTGAAAATTTATTTTTGAAGGCACTGAGAAATAATGCATAAAAATAGAACCATGAAACTGACCTTCAGTGCATTCGTTCAAGTGGAGGAGAAATCTATAAAATTTATACCGAGGAGACTTGAAGGGCTAAAGACAGAAGTAAACACTGAGACTATACTGTACACGTGACCCTGAAATGCATTTGGTGTGGAAGACTCACATTCGAGGCTAATTATTCAAGGGAACAGAAAAACACTAATTTCAGTGTCGGAGTGTTTATGTAAGAACTTAGAAAATGAACAAAATCCTGTGCTTGTGTCCTTGGCTTCGCTTACGTTTTTCATGAAAACAATGCTATCGCATATTTTCATTTTGTGTATTAGACTTCAAATAAAATATTTAATCATTTTGTATACTAGAAATGAGAAAAAATGCTTTATTAAACACTAAATGAGCCGGGCGTGGTGGCTCACGCCTGTAATCCCAGCACTCGGGAGGCTGAGGCAGGAGGATTGGTGCGAGTTCGAGACCAGCCTGGGCTACAAAAGTGAGCTCAGGACCAGCCTCAACTGCATAGCGAGACTCTGTCTCAAAAAGGCAAAAATAAATAAATAAATAAATAAAATAAAATAAAAAAATAAACAGTAAATGAATGAGCCAGTGAATGGATAAGGAATAAATGACTGAGTATTTTATAGTTTGTTTTTTTTTTTTTTT
>PVJA010007078.1:0-70183 GCA_004027025.1 Myocastor coypus
GAGGACAATATGCAATATGTCAACTTTCAAAGAAAAAAAAGGGGGAAAAGAAAAAAAAAGTAATGTGGATTTAGAAAGGTTAATGTTTAGTTGTTTGATCAATCTTATATACCTATATGTATTAATCTAAACTGATCCGATGATGAAAATATGTAATATAACCATTGTTAAATTTAAACAATAAAAGAATTGAAAAAAAGTTATAGCTCATTTTCAAGACTAATTCTTAGACAGGATTTTGGAGACATGCAAATAACCACCTACACTGGCTGTGACAATTAGCGCAGGACCCTTATTTAATTTTTTTAATTTAATATTTTTATTGTTTAAATTTAACAATGGTTATATTATATATTTTCATCATCAGATCAGTTTAGATTAATACATAAGGACCCTTATTTAATACTCATGCTCCTTTGTGTTTATCTCTACTGTTCAGCTCTTAATGTTTCTAGGATTCTTGGGGATGGAAAACCAAAGAAACAGTGTCTGATGCATAGATTACGATGCCCTATTGATCTTAAATTCCTTCTGGATAGATTTCCACACTAGCAACTCCCACAACTACTACTAACAAGATTTCTTCTAAGGCTTGCTGGGATTTTCAACAATGGCCTCTCTTCCACTTAAAACCTCCAGAATTATTGAAGTTGTTAAAGTATGTTCCTACATAGTCATATGCTATCTCTGGGATTCCTAAGAATGAAAGCAGCATCTTCTTACCAAGAATTACATGAGTTTCTAGGGTAAAACATAAAGCAGTTTTGTTTCTCAAATATATCCAATTTCTACAAAGATACAACATTCATCATAAGGCAAGGCAATCACAGTTTCACCTGGGCTTTGCAGAGGCCCTAATACTTCTTGCTAGTTCCAGATCTCTATGTCCATTTCTCCCCTAAAACTTTTATGCTAATACTTCATCTGCAATGAAAAACTCAACATCCTGAACTCAGACTTTATCCATTGTCCCCAGAAAAGTTTGCTGTATTCCGTGAACGAATGGCACTGCACCACTGCCTGAAACAAACAAACAAGGAAAAAAATCCTCATCCTTGATTCTTCCCTCTTCATTATCCCTGCTATCCCATCACCATGACCCTCTTCTACACTCCATCCCACTACACTCACCCAAACTCAGGTTCCAATCATCTCATGCACTATCCTGCTACTTCATTTCTCTGATCTTCTTCCTCTGCTACTGCCAAAAAAAATCTTCCTGTCACATCATTCCCTTGCCTTAAAACTTTTATAGCATCCCTTTAGCCTTAGCATCAAGTCCTTACTTCATAATGTGGTTCTCAAGACACTTCCTAATTGAACTAAATTCTATCTCTCATTCTTTCATTGTATTATTTTAAATTTTTGTTTGTCATTATTATAGTCTAGGCCACCCACAAACTAGCTAAGTTGCCCAGGCTGGGGTTTTCCATGTGATCATCCTTCTTCAGCCTCATAAATGTTGAGATTATAGTCACGAGCACCCCTGGCCTAGCACACACTTTCAGCTTCATCTCTGCTCCTCCTTACCTACTTGTGCACTAAGTGCAATATGCTGCAACTGTACAGAGCTTTCTATACACCACATGAATTACACACACACACACACACACACGCACACACACACACACACACACACACACACACCCTGGAAAAATGACATAGCCATCAAAACTCTGCCTAAGAACTTGTTTCCCTTGGTCCGGCTCTCCCTATTCCCAGTATCCTCTGCCTCTATACTACTTTGTATGTACCTCTAGCATACCATTAACTACACAATAGTATTATTAATATTACTGTCTTATATATTATCTTCCTCACAATACTGTGAACTTTCTGAGGAAAAAATTGTCTTATTTGTCTCGGCAAGAATTGCATTAAGAACCAGTTGCAAGTCATTATTACCATAAACTGAACAAACAAATGAGTGGGTGAGAGTTTAGATAGCCAGCTACTTCTTATGCACTGAGCTAAACTTGCTTTTCAGTCCTTCTTTGACCCAACTACCACGCTAATGTATATTCTTCCCGGTCCAAATGATTTGGAAGCAAAACAGGTATTTTAGTGCTGGGAATCTTAATCATGGATTTCTGGCTAAAGGACAAATCTGCAGTGCACTAGATGATTCCTGACTTTCAGCCAATACAGTCATTAATATTTCAGGATTCTCAAGAGCAAGGGTATAGATGTTGCATTATTTAATCCAAATCATAAGAATTCTCTGAAGATAAAAGTAGCATGATATCAATTTACACAACTTCCAGTGAACACTAAAAGAAGGAAATTATTTCAAAATATCTGTGTGGGCAATGCCAGAAAATCAAAAGCAAACTGAGAGTACATTTAGTCAGTCCTCAATTATCTCTTCCAGAAGAGGCAAGCCACACACAGGTAATCCAAGGGGCATTTCTGTGGTCAAGACATAACAGCTGGTGATCCCAGAGTTTCCTTTGTGGTTCTAGCCCTTTAAGATGTGGCTGAGGATGGAAAGTAACAGAGGTATGCTAAGGAAAGGAAAGTCTTTTTAATTATAATTCTCCCATAAGCAAGAGGAACCCTTCTGAATCAATAGCCCTAGCACAGAATAATAAATTAATTATATAGACAAATTGAACCATATCAGCGAGAGGACATGGAAAAATGACAGGTATCCTAAATCTTGAGGGACAGCAGGAAGTATCAATATTGCAAAGATAAATTCTATTAATCTCATAATGATCAATTCTGTTCCTAAAATCATAGTCATTGTAATAAAAAGAAATTTACAAAAATCAAACACATCAGTAAAACTTGGTAGTTTTTATTAAATTATTTGGTGTGAAATTTGTATTTCTTAAGAAACTCACATGAATCACACCAACTATTAAATTTCTAGGTTTCAAGAAACAAACTACAAAATCATTCCATGGAAGCATTTTGTTCCTCTGAGAGGCTGCAAGGCTTCCAAAGATCAGTCAGGTCACTTTCTCTCTTGAGAAGCTTTTGACACAATTGTATTCTTCTGAAAATGCTGGAGAAGGAATTATTGATTTCTACTTGGCACAGGGCAGAAGGAAACAGACAATATTATTTACCAAAACAACCGTTGTCTTCCATTTTATAACAACTTGCAATAATATAAATATGTAAGGATCCATCAGCAAAGAGCAAATTTTAAAAAGCATGGACTAAGACTTTGATAAGTGATTTTTAATCCCATCACTTTTATCCACCTAGTATACTACTGAATAGTAGCTTTAAAAATATTAAACACATCAAATGGAAAGAGTTTTTATAATTCTTAAATCTGCAGTTTTAGGTTAAAAATGAATTGGCCTATGTTTTTTCAAATTTGTAAGTCTCTTAAACTGTAATTCTATTTAATAAGTGGAATACCAAAAACCTAAAGGCTAGCCCTAGATTTGCTGCATTAAGTCTATTCGACCATCTAAATTCTTTTATCGGCATAATGATGGTAATAGACTTTGCACACTATCTCTAAGGAATAAAGAAAAATGCCACATGATGTAAACTAAAATCAACTGCTGACCATGAGTGGGCAATTGCCTAAAGCCAAGACTGCTCTCTGGATAAGCACTAAAATGTGCCAGAGAGGGCTCATGCTTTTGTATCCAAAGTCACACTCATTTGTGTAAGGCTCTATTCATTTGGATTGAAAGAGTCAGAATATGTTCTAATGTTCATCAGGTATTCACCCACCTAGAGGACCCAGCCACTTCTGAACATTGCTTGCATTAATTAGCAAGTCAAATGTCACTCAACTAGAAGAGAACTATCAACAAATGCCTATCCAATCAGTAGTCCCTGCATATACTCTATGGGCCATATAATGGCTAGCAAGAATGGGTACTAGGCCCTATGTAGCATGTCTGTTTTTCACCCTTATAATGAACATAATAATTGTCCCTAACTTATGCAAGTATTGTGTAGATTCCATCTGTGAATCGCTCCCCCTGCCCATTCTTCCAAATTTTCTCCTCTGTCACAATTAGAACTTGTTCCAAAGAAAGAAGCTGGCTAACTCATTTGTGGTACATGGAGGCAGAAATGGCTGAGACAGAAAGCATTGATCCAAAAATAAAAATAAAGATGCCTCACTTTTAGAACTGCAATACTAGTGACCAAGAAGGGGTGCCATTTGCTTGCTGTCATGCCAGCCTTCCAACAATGCACATATTGCTGAAGTTAGACCCGTTGTGGAAGAGAAAAATGTGATCAGAGAAACAGAGCAGGGTTGTTCATGTTTTATTGTGCATACACTTTGGAGAATTCTAACACATTTCATTTACAGCAAGTGAAAATGGCAAAATGTAACTTAAGGAGCTGGGGAGAGAGCTCAGTGGAGTAAGTGCTGCCTCGCAAGTGCAGGGCCCTGAGTTCAATCCTCAGCACCACAAAAAAAGTCTTAAAGTGAATGACTCCACCAAGAACATATCCATATAATGAGATGTTGACAATCAGATCATGTCTTTTTCTGACACATTTTTAGGATCCCTGGATTCACAGTACATAATTGGAAGTGGAAAGCAGAGCTAGGAGTCTGATTTTACATGTGTTTGGCTTAAGCTAGTGAACACTAGGAACTATAAGGTATGGCCTTATCTACAGATCCAAGTTCTTCCAGTTTCTCTCTCTTCATCACCTGCAGCTTCTCCCGCCAGCCATTACCTGAGGCCACTGCCAAACAGCTGAGTAGGTCTCATCATTTTTGTATGTTATCGGAGAGAAAAACTATAAGAAAATAATAGACAAGGATCAGAAAACATGGAGATGCTGGCCATTTTGTGGGAAATCACCAGACAGGTCTTCCTTTGGTCTTAAAAATGAGCAAATAAAAAGATGTGTTATCTAGTATTTCATTGGCAGCAGTCTAAAATATAAAATGAGTGTCATCTAGATTGAAACTTCCCTCAGAACTTGTTCTTAAGGGCTGTTTTCATGAAGCAGATGTTCAGAAATCTATGGTTCATAAACAAGACACATGGTGTGAAAAGTTACTTTTTTTCTTTCTGGTATTTCCAAGGCAGGCATGAAGATACAGTCTCAGCTCTGACATAGATCATCTGTGTGACTTGAAGAAGCAGCCTCTCTAAACATCTGTAAAATAGCAATAATTATATATTTACCTCAATAGGCAGTTACACAAATTAAATGAGATCGTATGAAAAATGCTTAAAATAGTAGCTAATAACCTGAAATGTACTCAATAAATGGTACCTGTTCTTACTTAGAATAAAGAAAATTTTATAAAAACATCGCACATAAGATTATATTTAGTTACTAAGTGCAGGAATCACCTTTGCAGAAAAGAAGAAAGCTACATGAAATTTGTACTGCTCCAGAAAATTCTAGTTACCTTTATCACTCTATCTATAGGTCTGGTTCCCCTTTTTCCTCCTTCAGTATGATAAAGTATCTTGAAGAAGAGATGGAAAAAAATACCAAAATAAAGCCAAAGGTAACCTCACTGACCCCACAATTCTTGATAGCTACTGATAAGCTATTTGGAGCTCTGTGAAGCTGATTTCTATTCCGAGCACCCATCTATTTTGCTCTCTCAATGTTCCAGCTCAAAATTAGAGAAATATTTCCATAAACTATTTACTTTCATGATCTCATCCAAAATGTAACTGTGAGCTCAAAATGACTGCTTAACTGGAACTCATTGAAATGGAAGAACATTCAATTATTCTAATTAATATTGTTCAAAAGAAAACCTACCACTTTATACTTCCAGGCACTTTTCCCACGTCTTTTATTATTATTTATACCCTATCAGGAGAGCAGAACATATATATCATTGTTGGTTTACAGCTGACGGAAATCTATATTCCCAAGGAGGAGGAGGATTTATTCAAAGTCACACAGCTCATAATCAGCAAAAGCAAGACTAAAGTCCAAGTTCTTAGCACATAGGCCAAAAATCTTTACCCTTAACCAAACTACAGCACAACTTTAGGGCAAGTGCTTATTTCCTCCCTGAACAAGAAAGATGCAGCTATGGGAAAAAGTTAGGAGCTAATGAATAACCAGCTCCTCAACCTATTATTCACCCTTGATTGACCACTTGTTATGTGCCAGGCTTTGTGCTAAGCCTCTTAAACGCATCATTTCCTATAATCTTCACAATTGTTTTCCCAGGAAGGTATTATCATGATTCTCATTTAATAGATGAGCAAGTGAAGGCATGGGGAGGGTGTACTCGGCATTATCATTCTAGTAAAGCTAATACTAATTTCCAGTAACTTATTCTTCCTTTTGTTCTACACTGACATCCATCTTCAGCTATCCTTTGAACAAGTGAAGGACGGCATTTCAAAAGATACTTAACAGAAAATGGTGGCAGTACTTTCTCAAATTCTCATACTGATAGAAATGATACATACAGAAATGAAAGATATTGTGCCTAATCCGAAACCACGAAGGTGCAGCTGTGAATGGAGAGTTGTGGGTGCACAGTTCCAGCAGATAGAATGCAGAGCTAGGGTTATATTCTCTCTCACCCACTCCCCATCCCCAGGCTTTGCGCACAGCTCATTCTCAGCCAAATGAAAAGGCAAAGTCATAGATACCAGTCTCTAGCTGCTTCTTCTTCTTCTTATGGGAGTCTGCAGCTTTCACCACACACCTAACCTTCCCCCACCCCCACCACCATCATCCTTCATTAAAACCATTCAGTTTCTTTTTCCTGAGGACTTTATTAGATGCTTGAAGCCAAGTCCAAGGGCTTGCAACTGGAGAACACAATGGTCGCCCACCTCTGATGTAGCTTCCTTAACAAGTGTCTTCTAGACGTTCTTTCACCTTTGAGCATCTGAACAAGCTACACAGGACCAGAGATCTATTCGTATCAAGTTAGGAGACCTCGAGGCTGGTTGCTATGGCTAACTCACTCACTATGCACCAAAAGTTTCTTGCCTCAAGAAATCCTCTCTTGATGATATAAATATGTACAAATTACCCTAAAGACAGGAAAAGTGAAGTTCCAAGTGTACATTTAGGCTGGGAACGGGAAAAATTGCTTCATTATTTCAAGACCTCTTGAAATGCTGTAAATACACAGTCAACACAAAACAAAGATTCCTTTTTCCCCTTACATTATTTATGTGCCATCTAAAAATTACATGCCCGTTCTTTTTCCAGTGCTAAGAGAGAGAAACATGCATATTCATGATCTGATAAATATTTAAGTGGGATTTATTTAAATGAGAGAGTCCATTTACAAACATTCCCTGGCTCTGAGATCTTATCCTGGGTACACAGAGGGAGGATAATTTCCTCTGGTATATTCAAAACCTCCGCTGGCCACCTGTCCCCCTAAACTTGGAGCTCTTCCTTGAGAGCTGGTGAATGCCACTCGCAGTATTTCAAGGGACTCTTCCGTACTTCCTCCCTCCAGTCCTGCCTTCCTGCTCTGAGATCATGCCATGGGATTAGTCACTGGCAAAATGTTAAAGTGGGGAGTTTATTTGGGGGCAAGAGAGCTGGTCATAGCTTTCTTTTCCTGGGCCCTTCCTGCCACCACATTATTCCTATAGCAGAGCAGCACTCATTCATTGTATGTCTCAGCTTCCTGTGGGTCCATCTCGCCTGCCTCAGCAAGACCAATTATGTGATAGAGCAGATTATGAGGACTAGTTGACTGTGCAGCCCCTCATCAGAGGAAATAAATTTTGATCTTTTATTTTGCTCTCTGTCCTTTTCGTGCTCTTGATTTATATTTTTCGATTTTTTAATATAAGAGAAACTATGCAACATTTAATTTTGTGTCTGATTTATTTCATTAAAATTGGGATCTCAAGGTGAATTCATGTTTGTACAAATGACTCAAGTTGATTCATTTTTATTACAGAGTAGTATTCCACTGTGTATAAATACCACATTTTCATTATCCATTCATCTGTTAATGGGCATATAGGCTGATTCCAAGATTTAACTATTGTAAATCGTGCAACCATAAACATGAACATATATGTGTAACTGAAATATGAGATCTCTGTTTTGGGGGAGATGTCTGGAAGGAGAACAGCTAGATTGAGAAGAATTTCTAGTTTTAAAGAGCATTATTGTGATTTTCATAGTGGTAGGTTATACTTCCACAGATAATGAAGAAGGGTTCATTGCCCCCAAAGCTATACCAGCATGTGTTATTATTTTATTTTTTCTTTGTCTTATTTCTTGATGATAGCTGTCCTCACCTGCTTAATATGAAATGTCAATATTATTTTAATTTGCTTTTTGTAAATGGCCAGAAGTTATATACATTTTTTTCATGTATTTATTGTCCATTTATGCTTCTTTTTAGAAGTGTCTGTTCAATTCAGATACCCAATTTATGACTGGGCCTTTTAATGTGGGGATCTAAACTTTTTAGTTCTTTGTATTGTTGATGTTATTCCTTTGTCTGAGGAATACCTAGCTGGCAAACTATTTTCCATTCTTTAAATTGTCTCTTCACTCAGTTGGATGTTTCCTTTGCAATGCAAAAGCCTTTAATTTGATATGATTCCCATTTGTCGATTCTTGGTACTCTTTTTGTTTTGTTCTGTTTTTGTTATCAGGAATTGAATTCAGGACTTTACACTTGCCAGGCAGGTGTTGAAGCACTGAACTGTATTTCCAACAGATTCTTGATATTCTTGGTTGGTGTTCACAGATTCTTGGTGGACTCGGCATTCTGTTCACAAAGTCCTTGTGTATGCTGTGTAGTTTTGCCTGTTTTGTCTTCCAGCAGATTCTGTCCATTTTAATATTTAGATGTTAGATTCATTTTTATTTTAGTTTCATATATGGTGAGAGATCTGTCTAGGTTCAATCTTCAGCATGTGTATAGCCAGTTTTCTCATCATCTTTTGTTAAAGGGGATATCTTTCCTCCAGTGTATGCCTTTGACTATTTTGTGAAAGGTATCTTCTGTTCAGCTCCATCTGTCTGTTTTTGCAGCAGTATTATGGTGTTTTTGTCACAAGAGCTTTTATAACTTTAAATATGAGATTGTAATCCCTGATACTTTAGTCTTGTTTCCCAGGATTGCTTTAGCTGTTCTGCTTTTGTTCTGCTTCCGTATTAATTTTAGGATTATTTTCTCTGGTTCTGTGAGGAATACTGTTGGTATTTTGATCAGGATTCCATTAAATTGTATATTGGTTTTTGTTTTTTTTGTTTTTGTTTTTGTTTTGTTTTGTCTTTTATTTGAGACAGGGTCTCGCTATGCAGTTCAGACTGGCCTTGAGCTCACTTTTTTAGTGCAGGCTGGTCTCGAACTCACACTGATCCTCCCGCCTCAGCCTCCCAAATGCTGGGATTACGGTCGTGGGCCACCATGCCCTGCTATTGTACATTGGTTTTTGTGAGTTTGGTCACTTTGACAATATTGGCTCCACTTCCCAGGAACAGAGGCTATCTTTCTATACTCACATATCTTTTTAAATCTTTTTCAGAGTATTTTATTTTACATTATGGAGATCTTTTGCTTCCTTGTTAGTTTAATCCCTAAGTATTTCATTTTTCTTGATGCACTTGTGAAAGTATTTTTTCCTTAATTTCTTTCTTGGTCCCTTCATTATTGGTGTACAGGATTGTCACTGATTTTTGTCTGTTGACTTTATATCCTGCTACATTACTAAATAGTATTATCAATTCTAGCAGTGTTTTATGAAATTTTGGGGTCTTCTATATAAATGATCATGTCCTTCCCAAATAATAATTTAACTTCTTCCTTTCCTGCAGATATCCCTTTTGTTTCTATCTCTTGCTTGATTGCTCTGGCTAAGGACTGAGAACTATCTTGAGTAAGATTGGTGACAGTGGACATTCTTGTGTTGTTCCTAATTTTAGAAGAAAAGTTAGGAGCTGCTCTCCATTTAATATGATATTGACTATTGCCTTCCCTTTGGATCCCAATGTTAATCAATTTTACCTGAGCAATGGTGCTTGTAATCTCATCGGCTGACCACATTTTTATCTCACCTCATACCCACATAAGCGAGTTCTCATCTTTTCCTATTAATGTACCTGGAAGACACAGCTTCCGGGGGACACCCATTCAGGACCCCCTTCCTGTCCCTCTCTCAGACAGGAGCTTTCTTTCCCTCAATAAATATGTTCTGCTCATTTTTAAAAAAGCAAATATGATATTGACTCTTGGTTGTGTTATGGTTTATGTCTAATTGTCCCCACAAAGCCTCATGTAGTCACTGGGCGGGGACTTCTATAGGTTGAGACTTGACTCATGAGTCACTGGGATTATGTGTTTTAGTACTGATGGGATTAACAGTCTGAGTAGGGCTGGGACTATGGGTATGATCTAGGGCAGATCTCCTAAGGCAGAGAGCCTGATAGGAATATAAAGAGAGACAGAGAGACAGGCTAGAGCTGTTGCTGCTGCTCTGATGCCCTGATTGATTGGCTGCCTCTGCCACCATTTTGTTGCTGTTCCGCCGCCATGAACTGGATTCTCTCTGCTCTGTTCCTCTCAGCCTTGGGCCAGCCGAATATGGCCTGAAACCTCCACGAACTGTGAGCTAAATAAACTTTTCCTTCCTTCATTTTGACTGCCGGGTATTTGTCTCAGCAACGAGTGAAAAGTAACTAAGACAGGTTGGCATACATGAATTTGATAAGATTGAGCTAATGTCCCTCTATACTCAATTTCTCTAGGGTTTATCATGAATGAATGTTGGATTTTGTCAAAAGCTTTTTCTGTCTATTTAGATGGTCATGTGATTTTTGTCTTCAATTATGTTTATGTGGCTTATTACATTTATTGATTTGAACGTGTTGAACTATCCCTGCATCCCTGGAATGAATCTTACTTGATGATTTCATGATTTGTTACATTCTATTTACCAGTATCTTATTAAGGATTCTTGTTTCTATGTTTATTAAAGATATTGGTCTATGCTTCTGTTTTGTGTGTTTTTGGTTGGATCATTTTCTGATTCTGGAATCAGAATAATGGCATTTCCCAGGAGTGACTATGGGAGTAGTTTTATCTATTGTTTTCACCAAACAGTTTGAGCAGTATTTACATAAGATCTTATGTAAAGTTTTTATAGAACTTGGCTGTAAATTCAACAAGACAAGGGCTTTTCTTCATTCATAGTATTGTAACTACTCCGATTTCACTGCCTAATATTAGAGTATTCAGAATCTTTATATTTTCTTGATTCAGCCTTGGAAATTCATATATATGTAGTAATTTATGCATTTCTTCTAAACTTTCCATTTTATTAGAATGATTTCTCAGCACAGTTATGAATGATCTTAGGTACTTCAGCAGAATATATTGTGACTTCACCATTTTCATTTCTTCAAAATTCTATTTTATTAGTACATGTTTGCTTGCTTTCAATTTCTATTTTTAAATCAATTAATCAATTAATTAGTTAATTTGGTATGGGATCTCACTAAGGCGCTCAGATTTGTAGTGATCTTCCTGTCCCAGCCCCCTACCTTCCCCTCAGTGCTAAGATTACAAGCATGCAACACCATTCCCTGTTTCATTGGCCAGTATGGTGCATATGGGGTTCTTGGGATGGCACATCATTTGGTACCAGAGATCAAACCCAGGTCCTTGCACTTGCCAGGCAGGCCCATAGATTGCCAAGCTAACTCCCAGCCCTATTAGTACATGTCTCTGATAAATGAAATTTGTATTTATCTTAGGGTAGAGGTATAGGGATATAACAGAGTAGTTCTATTTTATTTCCTTTCCCTCTCCTCACCACCTCCTTTCTCTTTTAGTTGTATTGATTTGTATCTTTCTTTTTTTGGTAAAATGAGCTGAATTTTGCCCATATCGTTTATTCTTTCAAAGAGCCAATTCTTTGATTCATTTATTCTCTGTACAGTATCTTGTTTTCATTTTCATTAATTTCTTCTGCTTTGATCCTAAGTTTTCTCCACATACTGGACTTGAATTTGGATTATTCTTATTTCTCTAGGATTTTGAATTGCATCATTAAGTTCATTCAGCTCATTGTATTTTTTCTTTATCAATTTTTTCTCTCTTTTTGTGGTACCAGAGATCAAACTTGGGATGTTGCATTGCCAGGCAGGCACTTATGCCTGTGAGCTATATACCTGGGCCTCAGTGTGTTTTTATAGTTTGAACATTCACAGTAATATATATTCTTCTTAGCACTGTTTTCATGGTATCCCAGGAGTTACAATATGTTTTAGTTGTGTTATTGCTTGGTTCTAGGAATAATGTAATTTCTTCAATATCTTCTGCAACTCATTGATTATTCAAGAGTGTATAATTTAACTTTGATGGATTTGCATAATTCCTATGGATTTTTTGCCATCAATGTCAAATTTTATTGCACTGTAATTTGATAATATACATAGGATAATATTGAGGCTTTTGCATTCACTTAATCATGTTTTATGGGCTAGCATTGGTCTATTTTGGAGAATGTCTCATGTGTTGTTAAGAAAAAATATAAATTCCACTGATTTGGAGTGAAGTACTTTAATGTCTATTAAGTCCATTTGATCAAAAGTTGGGTTCAACTCTGCTATATCCTTGTTGATTTTTGTCTAATCTGTCTGTGACATTCAGGTATGGAGATACCCCATTATAATCAAGTTGGTGACCTGATGTTTTAGGTCCCTTACTGTTTCTTTTATGAAGTTGGGCTTGCCAGGTTTTTGGTGCATAAGTATTTATGGTTGTTATCTCTCCTTGCTGATTATACTTTAATCAATATATAGTGATATTCTTTGTCTCTTCTGATTAGCTTTGGCTTTAAATTACACTTTTTTTAAAAGCTATGGTAGCTACTCCTGCTTTGTGTGTGTGTGTGTGTGTGTGTGTGTGTGTGTTGCGCTGCATGAGCAATTGTTTTCTACCCTTAAAATTTCAATCTGTGAAATTTTTCTTCTTGTTACTGTATATCTATGGTTTTATTTCTTGATCCATTCTATTGCTGCATGCCTTTTGATTGAGGAATTGAAAACCATTTATATTGAATGCTCTTATGAAGTGGTACTGGCTTATTGCTCACATTGCATTAGTTCCCTAATGCTGAATTGCTTACTTTGTTCCTTTTTTCTTCACTGCCCACCCTGCCAGTTCCATTGATTTTTATTTGACTTACTGGTATTGTTATATTATATTGATAAGCCTAAAAGATTACAAATTCTAACTTAGACTTCCATCTCCTGCAAAACTTTTTTTCAAAATTGATGAAAAAAGGAGGTATTTCCATGATAAAGAGCACCTCAAACTCATAGCCACATCCTGCATGATCTTTTAGGCTTATCAAATAGGCTATCAAATAGGTTTGTAAAATTGACTTAATAGACACTAAAGAGTGTTCTGATCTAAAACAGTGGAGTACACATTTTTCTCAGTCACACATAGGACTTTCTCCAAAATAGACCAATGCTAGCCCATGAAACATGATTAAATGAGTGCGAAAGTTTCATTATATTTTATTATTATTCCGAATTTTTTAGTGCTTGTTTTTGTGGTCATAATTTTGATGAGGTCCTCTTTATTATGGAAATGCTTTGTTTTCCATTAATTTTGAAGGAATATTTTGTAGGAGATGGAAGTCTAAGTTAGCATTTGTTATCTTTTAGGCTTTGCAGTACTTCACTCCCATCTTTCCTGGTCTTTAATATTTGTGCTGATAAGTATGCTGTAATTCTAATGGGTTTACATATAAGTGATGTACTGCTTTTCTTTAATAGTTTAAAACTTGGTACCTGTGTTGGACTTTTGTACTTTAACCATAATGTGACATGTTGAGGCTCTATTATCATCATGGCTTTTTGTAGTTCTATATGCCTCACTTATTATGTGATTATTTGTTTCTCTATTAATGAAGCTTTCTGCTATTATTTCTATAAATAGATTTTATGGCATTTGTGCTGTCTTCTCAAGTTTTGCTTATTCCAATTGGTCTTAGATTAATCTTTGAATCCTCTAGAATTTGTAGGACTCATTTTTCTTCTTCACTTTTTCAGGTACTTTTGAGTACTTGTCTTTGAAAGCATCCCTATATTCTAATTCTGAAAGTCTACCCTCACACTGGTCGGTTCTGCTGTCCATACCTTCAATATAATTTTTAATTTCCTGTATTTGTCATTGAAACCTTTGGATAAACTCTAATTATTGATTAATCTGATCATTAATGCCTTGTATTGTTTGTTTAGTTCAGTTAATTTTTATTAGTATCTTCTGAAAGCTCACTGTTCATGTTTTATTACTTCTATCATCTGTTTTGTTTTAAACTCTGTGACCTCATCAAGCACCTGTTTAATCTATTTTTTCAATCTTTTCTGTGATTCTTGTCAATGATTTGGGTTTAGGATCTCCATTATCCTCCTCCTTGATGCCTCCCAGATCAGCCCTGGAAGACTGAATATATTTTTTTGGCATATTTCCTCATGTTTCTATGTTCTGTTCTTTTGTTTTGTGTTGTGTTGAGGCTCATGGGTTCTCATAGTGGAAAGTCTTTATTATCGATATGGAAATATCTTTAGTTGTTCTGCTTTATACTGATGCACTTTGGAACGAGATATAGTTCTTTATCTCTGTCTCTATTAATTTGAGAGAAGATGATGCAGTGCAACTGACTAAACACCCACCTCTCTGACTATTGTTAACATCACAAAGATAATATGGCTGTTAACATACATAGTAATCCTATCAATAGTAACAATTTTGTTATCCAGGCAATATCAAGAAAATCAGCTACAGTGATATCATCCAAGATAAATTAAATATTGACATACCAGAAGAACCAATAATATACTGCCCTTAACCATAGCAAAAAGAATCCTACAATCTTATTATAAAAACTAGGCTATCACAGATATTGACGTACAGCTAATATGCACTAAATATAATATATGTAGTGCAACTAATAAAAAACAATACAATATTAATTATGATAGAAGCTTGTCTAACTTTATAAAGATTAATAAAGCTTAGAGGTTATATTGTTTAAAACATAGGGGGTTGAGAATGGGAGAATACAAGAAGAATAAACTGTAAACAAACTATAGGAGATGAGAAGAAAAAGACAAATTAGGCAAAGGTACTAGTAAGGTGTAGAAGAGTGGCATAGAACTAGATGAGGTGATAAGAAAGGGTAATGAGTAACAGTAAATGAAATAGAAAAGAAAGAATATGGACAGAAAATTTAAAGGAAAAATTAAAAGCAAAAAATGAAAAGATAAAGAGGAAAGAAAAGAAAATATAGCAAATAAAAGGATTGGATATAAGCTCCTAAACTACAGTAAACCAGTAAAGAAGGAAGAGAAAAGGGGGGGAAAGAGTCCAAAAATTTCTTTGTGTTTTTTAAAATTATTATTACTACCATTGTTTAGTGGATTCCGGGTCTCACTATGCAGTTTAGACTCATAGTGATCCTCCTATCTCAGCTTTCCCAGTGCTGGAATTACAGGTGTGTGCCATCAAGCCTAGTTTCAGGCCCAGCCTGGTTTGCCCAGGGTTCCAGGGCTAGCAGAGCATGCAGCTTTGGGGATCAAAGTCAGGTCTTTGCACTTGCCAGGCAGGTGCTTTGACCACCAACCTGTCTCTCTAGCCCTCACTGTGGTTTTTTGTTTTTATTTGTTTGTTTTCTATTTATTTATTTTTTATTCATTTCAATGAGAAAAAAGATAAAATAACAATGAAACAGTTTCAAGACAGGTTAGTAGGACAGTTACAGTAATTAATATGCTTCATATCATTGCCTTCATAGCAGCTATTCAGAGAACAAGATGCAGACATGATATCTCATCTAAACAATATTAACACAAAGCTTTCTTCTCGATGAACTAAGAGAAAGTAGCTGTATCTCTATCCTGACCGTCTTGTGTATACATAAATAAGGTTTTTTTTTTCTTTCTCACAACAAAATGGTCCTTTGTTTATGCTTTTGCAAAGCAGTTGCTATGCTTTTCCATGGGTGATTTCTTTCTGGCATCTACAATATTACAGTGTAGCAATTCTCAGTTTTCTCTGCCTAGCCTTAAGGTCTCTGATTTTTTTAGGTGTCTCCACTATTCCAGTGATCACTTTTGTATTACCCAGGCTGTGGCAATACTCAAGTCAAGATATATCCCTTCTCACACTGGTAGATAAGAAAGGCAGTCAGACCCTAAACTCACATCAAACACAAGCATCTACTTCAAGATTGGACATCATACTTCAATGTTCTGAAAGTACTCATTAGTGCTTCTTTTCTAAGGACTTACAGAGCTTTTATTCGCTCCTCACATCAATTCCACAAGACTTCCAAGGAAATTCTTGCATTGTCTTAAAGATAAAGAAATGAAACATAGCTTGCTTATCCAACTTAATTCACATAGGTAGTAAATGATACTTAGAACAAGAATTCTATTCTGACTCAAAGATCTATGATCTTTTCATAATATAAGCCAGCTTCTCATCTTCAAGGACGCTTGGAAAGAATGAAATTATTACCAGAATGGAAAACTAATATAGTTCTACAAGTAATAAGTCCAAGAGTTGTTAGCAGGGGCAAAAACCTTCATTACTAACAGTTGATTGTACATGAACTTCCCTTTGGGCTCTTCATTGTGGTAGCCATCCTTGAGCACCATCTAAATCTAGTGTTAACCCAGCTTTCTCTTTCCAAAAAATTTCCAAAACGTTCACATATTTTGGGTCTCATTTATCTTTTTATAAAGAATACAAAATAGTGATTGTAGTGGTTGATACAATGTGTCAACTTGGCTGAAAGACTCAGCAGCCTGGTTCCCTGTTGATGGGAGCCCCACTCTGGGGTACAATTGGTTCTTCCCTGGAGTATCACCCGGGCCTGCCTAGGATATGATTGGATTTCTCCCTAGAAAGGGATCAAGGGCCCGTCCTGGGGTATGATTGGTTCCACCCTAGGGCGCAATGAGTCCACGTCAGAATGACTGAGCACAAAAAGACTTTTTAAAGGGCTGAAGGACGAGTCAACACTTCACTTCGTCGGAGAAGCTTCGGTCTTCGCATTCAGACTGGACTTCAGCGTCTGGCTTGCAGCGCAGACTCTTCGGCCTCCAGCTTAGACCTCTCGCCTTCCGCCGCAGACTCTTCAGCCTCCAACTACAGAAACTTCAGTCCTCCATTACGGACCCGTCAGCCGACAGGATAAAAAAGACAGTATTAGAAACTATACAAAAATTTCACTGAACAAAGTAATAGAAATTCAACAATGGTTGCTATATTGCATAATAGTATCTTCAAATTGGCTGTTCAAGTTGCCAGATATAAACATTCAAGATGGGTTTAAAGAAAAAAGAAAACAAAGTAATAACAAAAATGTAGTAAGCAATTCAAAAGAAAAAAAGAATAAAAAGAAAAAATTAAGCAATAACTGCTCCTTTCATAAGGCTGGCAGAAATCACCAGGACGATTATCAAAACTATTCTGCATAAATACCTCTTTTCCCCTCTTCTTCATGAGATAATCTTGGAACTTACATAAATACTGCTTAATGGTTCAAAGTACAACTTCTCTCCAATCATATCTATGATTTGATGGAGGCTTTTAATGACTTACTTCAAGGACACAGTTTATGTCAAGGATTATAAGCAATGAGTCAGACATTGGACAGCAATATTATTGGGCAAATGGATTTGTCAGTCTTCTAATTTATGCTACCAGAGTGACCACTTACTCTATATGATTAAAAGTTACCAGACAAAACTATAGGTAGCTACCAAATGAATTTTTGTTTTCAGATAAATAGGATATACATTGTTAATATTAGCATGTCATAAGTTGCAAGGAACAGTTACACTAAAAAAAAAATGTTATTTACTTGAGGTTCAAATTTAGTGGGCTTAAAAAAATTAGTGGGCTTTTTGCCTTTGTATTTCCTGTATCTTTCAGCCCAACCTTAATTCTGGAACTCATCCCAGTAAGCATGAGCATCCTCAAATGCTTACTGGACATGTGCTTGTTTATGACACTTGCTCATTACTGATCCTATAGCACCATACTAGAGTTGTGGGCTTAGTAGGGAAAGAGAAGACATGAGAAAATAAAAAGCATCCTGTAGTGAGACTAGTCTTAGCCACTATGACACAGCATAAAGGTAGTGTCAAAGAATATTTTGGAAAATAGAGTTGATCCTATTTGCTTCTCATTACCACCACCACCCCAAACTAATACTCTGTTCTGCTATACTCTTTGATAAATAAAAAGGAGTATATTTTGGCAAATAGAGGGCCCGGTGTTCAACAAGAGGGATCTGGACCTCTAAATATATATTGCAAATAAACAGCAAAGCAAGCTTAAGGGCCAAACAGGCCAATTCATAGTACCATGTACTTCCCAATTCCTTCTTCTAAGTACTGCTGGCGTAAGGTACACTCATTTCCAAACATGTGAAAATGTTTAGAGCCTATGATAGGGAATTTCTCAGCATCACTACATGATAATTAAATGAACTGACTACTTTGGACTTCTGAGTATTCAAGAACTAAGACTTTAGGGTTCGATTTAGGTTCCTATGGTAGGAACTAGAGAGATCATATATATCTGATGAATGGTGCTTTGGAACATAGAAGGGATCTTAGAGATCATTTGAGTATGTTAATGATAGTTTAGGATTTGAGGCCCACTTAAAGAGCATCACCTTTTTGAAGCTGTCCCCTTTTTCCAGAGGGATTTTTGCTCCTTTGATTCCAATGATTTTTTCTCCATTATTCCATCAGTATATATTTGCCTCTCCTTGAAAACCTAAGAATGTTGAGGCCACAACTTGCTTTATTCCCTCCTATATCTGGCATACATTTCCCCCAAACACACATAAGAACATTTGTTAAACAAATAAAATTAGCCTGCCCAGCTGACATATAAGATGAATAGCTAAAGAGGGAACTAACTTCTTTTAAGTCATACAGCTTGTTAGTGATTGTCTCGTAACTCCAACATGGTGCTCCACCCTCTATCCAATGATGAATTTCTAGAAATTCTAAATGGATTCAGGTCTTTTTCCTAAAATTCTTGTTCTTTTATTGCATATTGTTTTATTGCTAGAACCAGCTGGTTTAATACTTCTGAAGTTCACTTAGGGAACGATTACTCTGATTTCTCTCCCTGTTTTCTACTCCTGTATATTCAGATTACTTTTTCTTCATCATCTCCATAAACTCTCATATCTAGATAATGGTTTTCAGAGTATTACACTTTTAATTAAAACCACAGTAAAAACTGAGTAACCCAAGAATCTACTTCCTGTCTGCTACTGCCTGACAGTGTGCCTACTCCATGCCAGACAATGCATTAATTTTATCTAATCTCATCCTTATAATAACCTATGGTGTGGACAATATTATTGGTCCCATTTTGCAAGTGAGGATCCCAAGATTCCGAGTGCTTCATTGATGCTTCCAAGGTAGGAAACTAACAAGTCACACAACTGGAATCTATACCAAGGCAATATAACTTTAGTGTCTGTGCTTTTAGTCTTCATTTGATTCCCTCCAGAACATTAACCATACCATTGCCAGAGTACTTTCTCTAAAGTAGTCATTATTGTGACCCCCTTTACTGCCCCTATGTCTGTGCTCTCAGATACGTTATTACTTCATGCAGAGGGCTATTTGAATGTAACTTTAGCTACAATGAAGTGAAATTTTAAATGTAGCCCACCGCTGTCACTAGCCACATTGCAGATACTCAAAAGCTCTATGAAAGTAAGGCTAAATACTGGACAGTGCACAGAGTGCAAATCTCTATCATTGTAGAGTTCCCTTGCACAACACTGCTCTAGAAACTCAAGTTTCATCTCTCTGCCTGTATCTCAAAGGTTCTGAAAGCTTTTCCTTCCAACTTTTCAGCTGAAAGGTAGAAAACAAGGAGTAAAAAATGAAACTAGCAAAGAGAAAGGAGCAAAAGTCTGAAAATGGGCTATGGGCGCCAATTCCAGCACTCAGGAGGCTGAGGCAGGAGGATTGCTGTGAGTTTGAAACCAGTCTGAGCTATACGTGAACTCAAGAACAATGTAAACTATGTAGTGAGATTCTGTTTCAAAAATGGAAATAAAGAGTCTGAAAATGGAGGAACTGCTAAGGTAACCAAGCAAGTAAAGCTTCATCCCATACGATATGATTTATTTCCTCCATGACAATAACAGCCAGTGCATGTTGAGACTTCTTTTTTATAGTAGTGCCAGGAAGGCATTATTAATGTTTATACAAAAAGTTCACTTTCAAAATGGATTCAAAGGACTTCTGCTCAAATACAGCTCTGCTAAATATTAGCTATGTAATAATAATAATGATAATAATAATTGATAGCACTAACAGTTAGCATCATGTAGCTTATTTGACTATTTATAAAATAGACTCACTCTCCAAATTTTGTGATAAGATAATGAGGAAGAGAAAACAATGGTCTGGGTCAAGGCCTAGAGTTTAACCACCCACATATGATTCCAGGCCTGCTAGGATTAATCAAACTTGAAAATTCAAACTTTGATCTACGGAAGACAGCAGTCAGTTTGGACAACATACTCACCAAGGTCCCTGTAGTAGGCTGTAGGTTTCACAAGCATTCATTGTATAAGCCACTATCATAGCTAAACCATATATCCAAGTAAAGCATTCTCTTAGAGAGAGTCCGAACCCAGTGTTGACTTCTCAGCAGAGTTCCTCTTCATCACATGATAGATGCACCCAGAATCTCAGTCTAGGACTACACAAGCATCAGTTTTTACTGGCCTCAGAATGAGTCTCTTAAAAGAGGCAATGGCTTAATGTTTGGATATTAACTAAAAGACCTTTCCTATAAGATTAAATCTTACTCTGATTCAATTCCCTATTTCCTACTTCTTTATCTTGAGATTACTTTTTCCAAGAAACCGGAACACTCCAAACAACAGAGAGCATAGATATGTGAGGTGAAAAAGGCTAAGGGGAACAGGAAGAGAAGGACAGAGAGAGAGAGAGAGAGAGAGAGAGAGAGAGAGAGAGAGAGAGAGAGAGGGAAAGAGAGAGAGAGAGAAGAGACAGGAGAGAGAATCCAAGAGACAGAGATGGTGAGAGACAGAAACAGGTTTTAAAATTTATTTTTTTTAATTTTTTATTTTTTTTCTTGCTTCAGAACCTTTATTTGTTTATTCAGTCATTTTTATGGCCGGCTCAGCCTGCCCTCAGGGCAGGGCTGGTGCAGCATGTGGTGCCGGGGATCACACCGCGGTCCCTGAAGCCGCCCAAGCTTTCCCAAGCAGGGGCTTTAGACCACTGAGCCATCCCGCCGGGCCCCAGGTTTTAAAATTTAGATAGCATCTCACAAGCTCTATCAGAATGATACAGCAAAGAGCTATTTCTCAGCTCTTCAAAGCTCTACAGAGTTCTCTGTGACTGACGCTTTCTTGCACATAACAATGCATCAAGACTTGGTACTCCACCTCATGTCTCAAGAATCCTGGAAGACCTAAAATTGCCCCCAAAGATAAAGTTACACTGAAGCTGGTACAATAGTTATATTATATTACATTGACTCCATGAAAATCACAAATGCCCATAGGGCGTATTAAAAAGCACTTAAATTAAACTGATGACTCAACACACCTTATTCCCAACCTGCATAAAACTGAATGTTTGCAAGGTTGAAGGGTTTGTACCTCTATCTTGCACCTGGAGCAAAAGAATCAAATGGAGGTCAGGAGTTCTCACTTCACAAATGAATGGCATAGTTCTGAAAAAAATCCTTCAGGGAAAATCAGTAATCACTGCCTTGATTCTCATAACAGCACACTCCTGAGTTCCTCTTGAAAAGACAAACCAGGTTTGCAACACCATAACTAAACCAGATCATGCAGGTGTTGCTTCTTTCCATTATATTCTTACTTTATTTCTTGTTTCATTGTTGCCCCTAAACTGTATAGAAAATGTTTTAACTTTTTCGTAGTTGTTGTTGTTGTTGTTGTTGTTGTTTTTTAATTTGGCTATGGAACTATCCCATAGCAAAATCCAGATTAAACATAATTACTTTTTATTATTACAAATAAAGCAGGTGAGGATAAATCCATCATTATATTCAGAGAATGGACTGTTCCGGTTAACAGACACTCCTGAGTTTTAGCTGAAACTAACAGACTGCTAAAGCAATTTATTTAATTTGGTCTAATTTGGGCATGCTTTTTTTTTGAAGTGTCTGGTTTATTATTGAAGCTATGTTTTGCTTCTGAGGCTCATGCAGGATCTTTGAGATATCTTTTTGAATATTATCAATTTCTAGAATTAGAAGTGACAGTACATATAGCTATAATGTGAACTGAGTTCAACACTCAGGTTTGCTGAAGTCTCCAATTTCAAAGGATTTTTATTCGTTGCCTCTTTATATCAGTGATTAAAGGGTGAGGAAAAACTCATTCAATGAAGGGTCCAATTACATAAAACTTAATGTTATGATACTTTCAAGATCACAATGGTCAAGCAATGACCATGATTCATCCAGTGGCTGACACTGACAAAAGTTCTGCAAACCACAGCACATGGTTTCAGGGTAAACCCTGAGGGAACCTGACTGACCGTGGAAGATACAAAAGTTACATTTTCTTGTAATATAGGTGTTGATTTACCTTTGTCTTAACCATCCAGGAGAAAAGTCTAACCATGAGGTATAGAAAAGAAAGCCATATTAATATGCTGAGTTGTAAAAGGCTCAAGACAACTGCCCCAGATAATGCCATATGAGCTGATAATCCACTGTTGTTATGGACTATTGGAGTATATATACAGCTACTTTCTCACTGTGGAATGAAAAGAAAGATCTGTACTAAGGATGTCTAGAAAAAAATCATGTCTGCATCTTGTACTCCGAACAACTATGATGAAGACAATAATATGCAATGTATTAACTATTGCAAAATCATAAAATAATAATAAAATTGTTCAAAAAGACATTGCTATACATCTTCTTGCTTGAATTCTAGTAATCCTAAAGGACTTATGGAAAGATGATATTAGTTAATCAAATTTCTAAGGTCTTAGCCTAGTGTTCTCTTCAGTATACCATGTCATGACTTTCATGGTAGTTTTACTTAGACAATATTTACATTGACTTCCTTCCATGCAGAACACACTGGGGTCAGCTTAATCTTTCCACAGCTGAAATAATGTCTGAATATGCTCTCAGCTTTGTAGCACTCAGAGTAGATTAGGTAAAAGTCATGGTTAAGATAATAACAGTTGCCATGATAATATCCTTAAGGAACTCAGTTTGAGAGCCATTATTTTGCATAATATGATCTTGGCACACTAAATGCCCATTTGCATCCTTGTGTTGAGGACACTTGTCTGTGATATCATTGTCTATGGGGACACATTTCCTTCTGACAGGTTTTAGTGTCTCCAAAAATACACTGATGAACTTCTGAGTGGCTAAAGAATGCTAATATGTGAAAAGAAGGGCATATTTGTGTTCTAAGATAATGTCCTTTGAGTATTAAAAAGTAATCATCTCTGGTGATCTCTAGAGTGATCGTAAGCACTTGACAGAGTCATGACCTCCCTTTACAGAAATGAATCCTGGGATTTAGCTAGGTTGTCATGGTATCCTAAAATTTGTTACACATTCCTTTCCCCTATGGTGCTTATCAAAGCTTATTTATCATCAGAGTGCTCTGCAAGCTTTTTATAAATACAGTTTGCCTAGCTTCATCCATGACATGCTGAAAAAATGACTGCCTTACAAACTTTATATACTTATTATCAATTCATATAATTTTATGATGAGCAGTGAAAGAATTCAGATACTAAAGAAAGGCAGCTGATTAGAGCAACTATTTCACAATCATCTATTCTGTATTCAGCACAGCATCTCATGTTGGAGTTTGAGTGGAATGGTGACACACAAGATGCAGAGGCCCCACCCTTTAGCACTGGAGGGTGTATCAGGTAGTTGGTTGCATTGGTTGATGGCTCTCTAACTCTAACACGCATTAAAATCATCAGGAAGGTTTACTGAAATTTTACTTACTGAGCCTGAGCCTCAGAGTTTCTGCTTCAATAGATCTAAAGAAGAAACCCAAGAATCTGCATTTTAGCAAGTCTTCACATAGCGCTATTAATCCTAGTTCAAGAAACATACTTAGCACCACTAAATGAGCCATCATTTAAAATCCTGTGGCTATCTTAAGGTTAAAAGAAAAATTTATGTATCTATGTGGGAAGGAAAACTGAAATAAAGCAAGCAATGCTCTCCAGTTTTCTTTTAATTCCTCTGCCCCCTTCTTCCCTTCACTGCCAAACAGGCTCATGTGTTACCTCAGTCACAGAAAGAAATCTTCCTGATGGCCAAAAAATGACCCCATTTTCTTACCACAAATGCAATGGCTGGCACCATTTCTAGTAGAAACATTTGCTTCCTTCACTGCCCTGTTTTGCTAAAACTAGTAAAGGCCTCTGCCTTCAAGTTCAGAAGGAGGTAACAAAGGGGGACATCTCTCTTCCTACTGTAGCAGGCACTTTTCCTCAAAGTCTGATATCCAGATAAGCAGTGGCAAAATTGCTTGCCATTTTTATTAAGAATTGAAGTTATAGTGGCCCACTACAGACTAGGTAAATCAAAATGTGTAGGGTCCTGACTCTGAAGTCTGAAGTATCTTAGGTCATCAGGCATTTCTGAAATACAATAAAGTTAGAGAAGTGCTAGTAAAAGGACTTAAGGTTAAATTTGTACAAAGACTCTAAGAAAAGTCTGATTCATTGTAACTGGTCATCGTTTCCCTTTCCTGGATTTGCATATCTCATTAGAAGTCCCATGGGAGGGGCACCTGCCTGTCAAGAGCATTCCTGGTACAAGGGGCTGGGGAGATAGCTCCGAGGCACAAGTGCCTGCTGGGCAAGTGCAAGGTCGTGAGTTCGAACCCCGGTCCCAAAAAAAAAAAAAAAAAAAAAAAAAAAAAAAAAAAAAAAAAAAAAAAAAAAAAAAAAAAAAAAAAAAAAAAAAAAAAAAAAAAAAAAAAAAAAGAGCATTCCTGGTACAAAAAAACAATGTTTTGTGGAATAAGGACAGACAAACACCAGGCTCGTTCTCCTTCACCTTTCCATATACCTCATCCCATCCCACTCCATGTGAATACATCTTACCGGGACACATCTCACATTACTAAAGTGCACAGACTTAAGTCCTTAAGCAATGCTACCGAGCAGGGAAATAATTCTTTTATTTCAAGATATTTTATTTTACTTAATCTGTGTTTTAAAACATTTTATCTCTGTTGCTTTTTTATGACATGTTCTGGAGATACTTCAAATACATTTGTATTCCATACTGACTTTCACTTTCTTTTAATGTTCTAAGAAATGTCATAGTAATCTCTGGTACCACATGCCACACTGGCCCTGCCCCTGGGGCACACTGGGCCAGCCACCAAGACCAGTGGTGCACACCTGTAATTCCAGCTCTGGGGAGACTGAGACAAGAGAATCACTATGAGTCTAAGCTGCATAGTGAGACCCTGTACCAGATACATCAAAAACAAGTGCTATAGCTTATATCGAAATGATATATTAAGATATGAAAGAAAAGAGACATTAAGAGAGAACAAGAAAAAGATAGGAAAATAACTAAGAGCAGCACTGATTAGAAAAAGAGGCACAGGATGGAACTGTCCTCCTACAGCACTAAAATATTTTCAGTTTCTTGCTTGGCATACAGTTCTTCCTATCTTTCTAGAGTAGGCAAAACTTTGGAAGTTTGGAGATGAAATGTAACTCTTTTGCTTGATTTTGAAGTTGAATCTTCTGGTGTTTCTCCCTTTTGAGTCACTGTCAAGTTACATCAAATTTATATTGTGACTCTTGAAATACTCCATGTATGTCTTATATTTTCTTACTATGGGCTTGTGAATAGAATTCCACATAAAGTAGATTAACTAATGAAGATCAGAAAACAGTGCGCTATGGGCATAGACTGCTAGAACACGGAGCCACACACATGGCTTCTCTGGAAGGAGGCACCCATCACATACAATTAATCAACACTTAGCTTTAAATGACTTCTAAATTCCATCTCTTTTGTTTCTTCTTCTCCAGAAATGTGTGTGTGTGTGTGTGTGTGTGTGTGTGTTTATGTATGTATGTGTATGTAAGAGTACATACCTAAATATACATTTACATTAGACATAATAATCATGCACTAACTTTATGTATCATAATAACATTTATACTTTTGCAGAATGTTGTATTCAGTGTTCTTTTTACATTACTTTTCGAATCACGCAAATATTACTATTTGAATACAGGCTGTGAAAATAATAAAAGCTATCCGCCTTAGTTCCAAAATGGGGTCAGAAATTGTGAAGGCAGTCTGCTTCTCAGATGGGACTGATGAGCACCCAAAAACTTTCTCTGACCAAAAGAACATCTTCTGATCTGCCACGCCTATCAAAACTTGACTGTAACAATCAAAGGAGTCACCATTTGAATCTAATATACTACAGAACTCTGCTGTAAATTAAGGCTTTCATATATACGTCTTTTTCCATTTAACTTCTATCACTTTGCAAAGTCCTAAAGAATGAAATATGAAATGGTTAACCTTTGGTTTATTGGTGATAGTGAATAGAGGTTAGTTGGGCAGACTGCCATCTGCGGTATGCATAATGTGCCCTCAAAATATTAAATATCCATGAACTAACCAGAAGTTTCCTACTGGGAGAAAGATTTATATCTATGAAGATCATTTGAAGCTCCAATTGACAAAGACCTGATTGTGGTTTAAACAAATAGAGATTATTTTACACAAAAAACAATCTAACAAGTAAGCTAGAAGCATTATTTCTGCTGCAGATGGATACTACTGAACACCTAAGCTCTTCTAATCATATTTGCCTCCTTTTATGAAAGAAACCACAAAGTTTCCACTTTTCAACAAACTTCCATTTGTATGTCACTGGTCAGATCTATATCTCAAGGGAGTCTAATAAAGAGAGTATTTAGCTGGGTACATAGCCACCCAAAAGAAAATCAGAATTGTTCTAGCAAAGAAGGCAACTGACATGGGGTAAAGAAGAAACAATGCCTGCCAAATATCAGGAGAATGCCTTGGCTATTTTGATTCAAATCAACAGCTACTCACTGGGTACCTACTATATGCTAAACATTATGTCAAATACTTAGAGTGCTAGCTTTTGCGTTAACCTACCAGAATTCAAAGAATGAAGTTTCTTTTTTTAATTTTTTATTCACTTTAATGGGCAAAAAAGTTAAAATAACAATGAAACAGTTTTAAAACAGGTTAGTAGGATAGTTACAATAATTAATACAATGCATGTTATTGTCTTCATAGTACTTATTCAGAGTACATGATGCAGACATGATAGCTTGTGTAAACAATATTAGTGCAAACCTTTCTTCTCATTGAACTAAAAGAAACTAGCTGTATATCTAACCTAACTATCAGAATGAATTTTCTCTTAAGAAGTTAATTATCAAAACAAATATCCAGGTGTGTATCTAGTTTTATTTTATTCCCAGATGCTAAGCCACACTGAAGTTTCAAAATGTTGTTTCTTCAGACGTTTTGGGGCACACACTCAAATATAAACTAACTTTCTCCATACATGGACGTTCACAAAGAAAACCTTTAAAACTTCACTAGCAGAATCATCAGGAGAGTTACTCTATGAATGCAAATTTTTACTGCTTTTTAACTAGATTTGTACGTGGATGTACTAAAATTGCATTTGAAGATGTACTACAGAATAGATTCCAAGTATAGACAACTATACAGTGGCTCAAGTGTTATAAGTACAGTTCACTTCCACACATTTGTTTCCACACAGTCTCCAAACTCATTTGAACTTCCAACTAATCAATACAAAGGACTTTTTATAACCTGAGGATGAGCTGCAAAGACCCTTTCTTCACTGCCTGCTTCCTCCCAAATCAGGGGCAAAAAGATTAAACACTCTAAAATGGTTTATATTAAAGGTTGGCTCCTGGGGAGTCTCTCCCTAAGGAAAGATCAATAAATGGCTCACGGGAAGAGCTATGGTTGCTTTGACATCAATGTGACCAACCAGGAAATCCCTAGAGTGTGAATCCTAGGCTCAGTAACACTGTAAATCAGAATGGAAAAAGACTTCAGGAAAGTCGGGAAGTAGCCAGTAGTATCAGACTGTATAGACACTTCAAAATCAAAATTTCTACAGGATGCCATGGAGGGCTACAAAGTATGACATGAGAAGGAACTTAATACCCAAAGGTTTTGCTCTTTTTGGCCTATTGTGTGAAAAGTTTTGTTGATGCTGTTTCTCAAGGGCATTCTGGTGATAGATGTCCTCCAATCCTATTGTAATTCAGAAGAGATTAGGTCTACCATGCCCTTTCGTATTTTATTATTGTTATTTTTGTTGTTGTTGCTGCTGCAGTTGTTTTCAGCAATAGAAAAAAAACATGATTTAAGGTTCAGGGAAAAAGCAAAATTCAGTGACATGTCCCTGGTGGAAGTCGAAGCAAAGAAGAAGTAGCCACTAGACTTCTGAAAAGAAAGCATATTAAAGAGAAGAATGAAAGTAGAAGGACCTCAGAATGAATCAGATAATTCTGACACTTGACTTTGACAAGCTCCTGTTTGAATCAGTAGAGCATACTTCTACTAAGTAATTTAGAATAGTTCTTTAATGAATCAGAATGTCATAAAGTACCCAGTGCAGCAACTTCTACACATTTCTACACAGTATTTAATAAATCCTAGCCATGAAAGATTATGTAAAGAATTTTGAAAGGGAGAATAATTTTGATGAAAGAGCAAATCTTCAGTGGAATAAAGATGTTCATATATACTTTGTGTTTTTGCTTGTTCATAACTGATATGAGACCCCATCCCCAATGTAGCATCGCCATGGTTGTCAGATTCTAACATGAAAAACAGAATGACAAAGGGCCAAGGCATAGGAAAAGGAAAAGATTCTCTAGCGTAGGAAATGAGAGATGGGATGGGGAATATATATATATGAGAGAAACACAGAGAGAACTGTGGAGAGGCATGTACCTTTCTAGGTTACACCCCATTGACCCAGCCCAACAAGGGCCCAGCTATAAACTCATTTGTGATGAATCTCTTGATAAGCATAACATCTCCATGGTACCATCACTTTACATACACATGAGAATTTGGCAGGACATTTTAGATAAAACCATAACAGGGAGTGGTAAGAGTTTAGGTAATAGGAAAAAGAGAATAGATGAAGAAATGAGAGTAGGAAGGAAACTAAAAGTAGTTGAAGTCAGAAATGAGAATGACTTTCCTCTGTAGCCCCATAATCTTCTTGATCAGAACATTTGGGACAATACTGAGTTATAGGATGTTATAATACAGGTTCTCTTATGTCCAGAGTTCTCATTGACCGTGAAGGGCTAAAGCCAAAATATTGGCTATCCTTGTAGTCTTCCTTTTTCCCTAATTTTTGGATCTGCAAATTTAAGATGTTAACCATCCAGAAGAGAAGCTTAATGATATTATTACCCAATAATGTAAGCACTTGAGCTTAACATCACTATTTTTCTAAATATCAAATGCCTTAGACATAACATGGAACAGGTATATACAGCTACTTTCTATTAGTTCAATAAGTAGAAAGATTTATACTAATGGTTTTTAGACAAGATATCATGTCTGCATTTTGTGTTCCGAATAACTACTATGATGAGAACAATATGCAATGTATTAATTATTGTAACTGTCCTATTATCCTGTTTTGAAACTGTCTCTGCTATTTTTTTCTCATTAAAATGAAGAAAATACAAAATTAAAAAAGAAAGAATGACAGGAGTATGAAGAAGGTAAAGTAAAACAAAGGAAGAAGACATTAAATATTGAAATTTTAATGATAACAATAGCAATAGCAGTAGCTAACACTTATTTAAGACTACCTGCCAAGCCCTGATGAAAGTAAATCACATGCACTAACTCACATTTAATGATCTGGTGAAGTAGATTTATGATTGCTGCTGATTGTTACAGACTAAGACACTGAGATACATGGACTTTAAGTCAAAATTGTGCATTTGTAAAGCAGGGACAAGGGATAAAGAGACACTCTTGACACCTAGTAGACTCTAAGTTTTTAGTTACACCACTAATATCTTTCCTTTCCATTCAGTTTAAGTCAGGTTTCTGTCACCTACTCTTCAGAGAGTCCTTACTAATAAATATTATGCTGACTATTCATCACGGGCCATGATTAGGTTAAGTGTTTTGTATAATTGAGTTTAATCCTGACAACGCAGTGAGTTAGGTACTATTATTGTTATTACCCCATTTTGAAAATGAAGAGGGGCTGGGGAGATATCTCAGTAGAGTAAGCACTTCCCTGGCAAGTGCAAGGGCCTGAGTTCAATCCCCGGTTCCAAAAAATAAAAAATAAAAGAAAGAAAGTGAAGAAACTGAGGCACTGAGAGGTTAAATAACTTACCGAGTCATGTATCTTGAAGGTAGCAGAACTATAAGCAAATGAGTTGTTAAACACAGGAGCATCTGTTTGGACTTGTCATACTGTTTGCAAACCAGTTTTATGTTGTCATGCAGCGTTGACTCCCTAGTGAAAGGTCACTTAGCACTAATCAAAACTGACCCTAGGATTTCTTGTGCCCAAAGAGACTTGCTTCGAAATAGTAAAAAGAATGAATGATGAAGACATTTCTGTGACTAGTGCTGGGAATTCTTCTTAGAACAGGATTCACGCCCTGGGAAGCACGATACTAAGGTGCACAAAGCTACAATCAATTGAGAAAAAACTACTCCTGATTCTACTTTGTCTTTCGCCTCTCCCTGTAGAGCCTGGGCATCATCCTTGGGGGTTTGTAGTCAACCCCTATGAGCATTGCTTCTTTTGTAAGTGCCATACAAGCAATCAGTTTCTCTAGCTCTGCTGCAGAAGAAAGGACTGTGCGTAGGTTTTTAAATGTTGATATTTTATTTTTAATGTGCTCAAGAGCCTGTCTGCTAGGGATAACTAAACACCAAAAAATACAAAGTGCTACTTTATCCAGTCAGAATTCAATTAAAGATTAAAAATGGACTTCATTGTTTTTAGAACCATTAGGAGGCTCCCCTGATAACTGTCAGCTAATTTATATCTTGCTCTTTATTTCTGCACAGACAGTGTAAGAGATGTTATGCTAAATAATTTCATATTAAAGACAAAAGTAGGACTTAATCTTCTTTAAGAGGCGAACAATAATTTTTAGCTGCCTTTGTTAAGGGCTTTATTTTCCATTCATTAAATGTTTATAAATGTTTGCAAGTTCTTAGAAGTTGAATGATTAAAAAGATGGTAGATACGTAAATTTCAAAAAATCAATCACTGAATCCCCTTACCAAAATCTATCTTGCATGGCATGCTAGATCTTCTCCATAAGACTAGTTAATAACACACATTCAGAATATTTTATGTTTCTATGTATATAAGCACAGTGCAGTTGGATGCACTGTGCATTTGGTCCTCTAGTATCAAAATTATGCTTCACCACACCTATTGTAATAAATTGCATGGAGCAGTTCTATATGTTGCAGGATACTAAGCTGACTATTTAAATAGCATACCCCAGAAGTATTCTAACTTAATGATCACATTACAAGAATGACATCTCCTCAAGTACACTGTGACTTGTCTTGTCCCATAACAAGGGCTACCGCTCCTAACTCAAAGGTGAAATCTACCAAATGACAACTGCCTCAATAAAGTAATAGTTGAGTACAAGCAGATTGAAAAGAAATGTTCATTGGTTCTGATTGGGGTTTTGACATACCCAAATTTTTAGATATAGAAAGCAAATCACACACACACACATGCTTCATCCTGTTGTGGTTTTTTTTTTTTTAATCAATGACATAATAGGTGGAATTTAGGGAAAGGGGAAGGATCTCCTGGATTTTAGCTGCCTTTTATAGGACCCCCATCCTTTCTAATGTTGAAATGTATCCACTAACATAAGCAACTTATGGATGGAATAAAAGATATACTGCTTCTGGCATAAAAGATATTTGACAATGGGATATTTCTCCTCACACTTATCTAGAAATGGAGAGAGAATGACCCTTGGTTTTTCATTGTATATGTAAACAGACTGAGTGTGTGTCAAATAATTGCTAGTGCTACCTTGATTTGTCGCACCTTATATGCTTGTCAACCTATTATGCCAAATAATTACTTTGGATCCGATTGCTGAAATCGGTTTGACTAAGTCTATTTTGGAATACTTGGAGAGATGTGGCAAGGTTCCCAGGTCCCACAACCAGATCAAAAGAGAGGACAACGTATATTGTAGGTCTTCTGACTTCTGGCCCAATTTTTTTTACAAGAGCAAATGAATTTCATTTGAAATTTTTCATTTTTAAAAAGAATAAAAATAACTATATATATATATATATATATATATATATATATATATATACATATAATTTATGTATTTGTTATAGGGTCTTTCTATGCAACTTGTACTCACGGTGATCCTATTTTTTCCAGCCTCTCCAGCACTAGGATTACAGATGTATTTTGGGATTACAGGACTGAACTCCATGGCAGGCTCAGTGCTCCCAGGGGCAGGGCCAGTGTGGCACATGGTGCTTAGGAGTGAACCTCAACCCCTGCACTTAATAAGCAGGCGCTTAGTTAGCTGAGCTATCTCAGTGGCCTGAACAGTCCATTATAAATGATACAGAATTTCACTAAACAAAACAATGGTTATTCAACATTTTTTTTAGAACTTTAGGGTTCTTTTAAAAATTTTTATTCATTTTAATGATAAAATAAAATAATGAAACTGTTTCAAAAAGGTTAGTAGGATAGTTATAATAACTACTACAATGCATATTGTTGTCTTCATAATGTTTATTCAGAGTACAAGATGCAGACATGCTAACTTTTCTAAACGCTACTAGTACAAATATTTCTTCTCATTGAACTTAGAGAAAGTAGTTGAATGTATAATAGTCCATAATAGTAGTGGGTTACCAGCAGAACTGGCATTGTCAGAAGTTGTTGACTTGAGCCTGTTATAGCTCAGCATACAAATATGGCATTATTTTTTATACCTTGTGGTTACACTTTTCTCCTGGATGGTTCAGACCAAATTAAAGCAAGATCTATGTACTTTTGTATATGACAAGGTCAGTCAAATCCCCTCAGGATTTACCCTCAAACCATGCACAGCGTTTTGTAGATCTTTTGTCAGTGTCAGTCATCAGGATGAGTCAGGGCCATTGCTTGACCAGTTTGTTCTCTATAAAAGCCTGACAGGATGGTTTCTCTCTCAGTGACTCTTCTTAGGCTCACTATACATCGTCAGTCCCTTTCTTCTGTTGGCCAAATCTTCTTAAAAATAACCTTCACTGTCTATAGACCATGCTGGCCCTGCTACAGTAGTTAAATAAATAGAATGCTGTACTCTTACCTTGTGCCCAGGAATCAGACTTGTTCGATTTCCCTGTCATATACCCCACCCAAGCTCCATACACCATTTAGATGCCTGTGCCTCCTCCTATTATTCATGAGTCAAAACATCCAGATCATTTAAATGAGATTTGAGATGAATTATGCTATGTTCCCTCAGAAATTACTTTGACACAACAATTACTCCAGTAATAAACAGTGGAAAATACAGTGTTACGGAAATCAGCAAACCTAAATTACCTTAATTGGCATTACTAATTCTTGCATATAAATACATTTCACATAAATAAATAATTATACTTGTTTCCTTCCAAATTTCAATTTGGACATGAAACATCCATTTAGTTTACTGGAGCAGAAAGCAGAAGCCTTTACCAAAGTTGACAGTCCACTTGGTGATGTGTAGTCTGTAATTTAAGTTTTCCTTACGTTGTTCATAGTAACTTTTAGCATAAGACCTTCTATGAAATAGTGCTTTTAATGAAGTGTTCTTAAATTACTGATTGTTTAGGACCAGACCTTAATTTCTATACTATTATTTCATGAGAATGAAATGGGTGATTTCAGCACATGAAGTGATATAGATCATGTTTTTATCCAAAAAAAAATATATAATTTAGCCTAAATTTGTGATTTACATTGCAAAGTAAAATCATATGAAAGATACAGTGGTTGGCTTGTTAAAAGATTTGAAAAATGAAATAAATTACGTTACTAATTAGTGTTTGGAGATGTAAAGAAAATTGGCAATAATATGTAATGTTTATCAAGCATAGTAGATACTGTAAAGGCCCTGGATCATACTTTTCATATAGCATCCTGGCTTAGTTACACTTCTCTCATTGCTGGAACAAATACCTGACACTCAAGCTTAGGAAGGGATAGGTTTGTTCAGCTCACAGTTACTGGAGGTTTCATAGTTTAAAGCACCTTGAATTACATAGCAAGACCAAGAGACACTGCCGTCCTGCACGACAGGGTCTGGAAGAGAGGCTAGGATGCTGCTGTGTCCAGGATGATCTGTTCCATACCTCCAAGAGAGGCCACAAGGCCCGTGGGGGGTAGGCAGGGGGGAAGGCTACGGAGGCTCATGCTGTCATTTTAAGCCTTCGTGCCTGTCTGGCCCCACCCCTCAAACCCCACCCTGCTCCTCTGGCCTTGTCCCTGGAGCCATGCACTGCTCCTCAAGAAATGGCTGCCCCATGATTTACGGGAGGCTTTGGGGGCACGACTAGATACAAACCATAATACATCCCATTTAATTGTCACAGTAATTCACTGAGAAAGGCATAGCGTAGCAGCCACATGTGCCAACTCTAAATTCAGGTGATCTGAATTTGAAACTTGACATTACTGTTTACTTGCTGTGTTGTCTTGGGCAAGATGTCTAAACTCCCTTTGCCTCAGTTTCTTCATCTATAAAATGGATATAACTGTAGTGCCTAATTCATCTATATGTGTATTAGGAAAGTTAATAAGTATAAAAGGCACAGAACAATGGTCAACACACAATAATCATCTAACAAAAAAGAGATATTGCTACTTTTTATTTTATGGAGAATATTATGCACAGAGAAGCCGAGCTAATTTTTCAATGTCAAACAGCTAGTAAATGGTAGAGCTTGACCTTGAACCGTGCTTTATTTGATATAAGACTCACATGCTTAATTCTACACTGGGTGTTATAGTTTGTGTCCTATTGTCCTCCAAAAGCCTTGCGCACTAATGGTGCAGATGGGGCAGAATTCTAGAGTTTGAGATTAACTAACGATCCAGTGGGATCATGGGTGTGAGTGCTCCTGGGATTACAGGGGTGAGTACTGCACCCAGCCTGGGGCAAATATTCTGAATGTAACATAAGGGAGACAGACTTGCTCTCTGTTGTCATTGTTACTGCTACTCCTCCCATATGCTCTTGCTGTTTTGCTGCATTTGACTGCCATGAACGGCTGCCCTCTGCCATGTGCCATTCTGCCTTGAAGCCAGCTTGGACTGGACTGAAATCTCCACAATCTGTGAGCTAAATAAACCTTTCTTTCCTTCATTTTGTGTGTTGGGTATTTTGTCCCAGCAATGAGAGAAGCTAATGGAGACATTGCACAATTTTTAAGTTTACCTGAAGAGAAAAAAATGAAGAAAATGCTCATAAATTCAAACTTCTTAAATTGCTGGAGATCCAATCTTACTGCTGATTCTTAGCTGAAACAAGAATTAGACAATCAACTGCAAATGTTGTTATACTTGTGTCTTCATACAAGATTTCAAGCACATTCACTAACTGAAAACTTTGAATTGTTTTCTAACAATGAGTATGACTTTGCTCAATAATTCAGACTTTTCTGCCTAGATAACTTAATGGTCAATGAGAAGGCCTTCATAGATGACTGACAAAAGTAATAAATACCACCTGTGCTCAAGGCCTACAAAGAAGTTATATGATTCTCATAATTTAATAAACTGGACTTCTGGGAAAAGCACACCTCTAAATGACAGACTGAACATTTTTTAAGCAGTTTACAATAAATTTTAGACAAGAAACCTGATATTCTGGACTAATAAAACTTTGGCTTTTACTAAATGTTGGATATTGTTTGAATGAGATAGATTATCTGTTAAAATGTTGGCTAAGCTATTTTCTGTGTGACCATGAGTTAATCATTGTCCTTCTCTGATCCTCAGTCTCCTTCTGAAGATTATATTCCCAGGTCCTAGGAGTTGTAACTGCCTGAGCCATGCTTGTATGTAAAGAGATGTCAAGGGCAAAACATCCATGCACTCTCTTAATTCAGAAATCTTTCCCTACAAGCCAGACGGTTCCATCTAGAGATTTTAATCTCTCAATAAGGTCAAAGAAAGGCCATGAAAGTAGTTATTGTAAAGGTTATGACTTTCCCCTGGGCAATTCCATTTTCTATCTAAGCCTTAAAGGACAAAATCTTCAATATTACACACCCACAAAAGGATTTCTTTTCTTTGGCCTGAGCTCCTAGGTACTATTTCAAATCCAAGTTTTGAAGCATAAAATCTCCAGCGCCAATGTCTTCATTGTTTCTTCAGCCCCCCAAAAAAGTCCTAGTTAATTCCAAGAACTCCTGAAGCATTCCTTTCAAAATCAAATCAAGTTTAATATATTTAGATTTTATTCAGATACATGCTGTGACACTTTGAGGAAGAGGTCAGCTGCCGAATCTATCAAGGTTATGTCCAAGCTACGGATAAAACACATAAGAAAGCAGAATTGCTTAGTAGCAGAAAAGATCTAGATTTATTATTGAACAATGAAACAAATCATTAAATCATTCATATGTTTTCAAAGCAGCGCTTTGGCCAGATAACTTATGTACCCCTAGTAAAGGACCATACAGTAAAATGAAAGTAAATATTCAAAGCATATTTGTTACCTTGAGAATGCTATTTATATGAGGAAGGATTTAAGACAAATTGAAATAGTCTTCCAGAAAAAAATTATATATATATATATATATATATATATATATATATATATAGTCACTATTCTTTCAGTGTTAGTCACTCATTTTGCTCATCTAAAATGAGTACTGTCATATATTCGCTTGGCCACACTAGTAAAGGTGCCATGCATGCTGTGCTTTCCTGCTTCCAACAATAGCACTCTAAGACTATAAGTTTGACCCGAGCCCAGAGAACTCAGTCAAATAACAACAACAACATCAACAACAACACCCTGAGCTACAACTCCATTCTGCTGGTAAATGACACAGAATATACCTAGTGAAACTCAGGTGGCTGTCTTACTAAGCAACCTTCCCAAGATTTAAAATTTGGGAAGCAATCTCAAATAGAAATAATGTAGCAAAGTTCATCATATATATATATATATATATATATATATATATATATATATATATATATTATATATATATATTATATATATTATATATATATATATATATATAATATACTTCAGGAAAAGAAAAACTTGCATAAATATTTCAATACTAAATTTATTGAGATGTCATGGAATTATCACATGCTATCTTTGGCCTCTACAATTATAGGAAGCACGCAAAATGTGGCCATTAGCTTCCTGACATTTATTAGTGCAGCAAACTGCTACTTGAGTACCCTTGGTCATTTAGATTGCTGTACATGCACCTTTAAATTTTTGCTAAAAGCCATCAGTGTACTGGGTTTTCTACAATGTGTGTTATCCTCTAGGATCCCCATGAGAAGGTGTCCCCATCAATTGAAAAAACATTGTGTTGTTTGTCTCTTTATGAAGTGCGCATACATTTTTGGCAGACTATCTGTACAATTTATCCATAGGGCAACTACTGCTGAGGATAGTTTCACTATCCATTGATAAGATCTCATGCTTTACCTTTAAATATTTTAAGGAAAAATGTATCTGGTAAGGGACTACAGCTAAAATGCTCGTTCCTTTCCTTAAAGTTCCCTGTGCCATGCTTTCCATTGTTGTTGATTTCAGGTAGGGTCAGTACTACTCAGTGTCACTCTGTGATATGAACACTGTCTTTGGCACCACAGTCGGAACTACTGCACCCCAACATCTGATTTCCATGCACTAGGAGCAACCTAGATCACCTCAAATGTTCCTTGCTTAAGGAGGCTCTCTCATCAGCCTGAAAAGACCCAGTTTTAGCACTAAGTCCAAAAAGAATCGAATGAAGGCATACCACGTGTCTGTCCCAATTTCAAGTTCCAAAATAACATTCAGCTTTCTTTTTATAGTAAAATCTCAATCAACCAGTCTAATGGGTCAGAATCTTCAAATAGCCACAATTCCAGGCCAAAGACCATAGGAAAGAAGTAAGCGACTACAAAAAGATCAGGCAATATTTGGAATTTAGGAAAATTAACACGTCCATTAGTGTACTCGAGAATCAGTACACATTTGGCCAATTTTCTCTACTTTTGACTTCTACAGTTCTGTACAATGAACATCTATGTTCCGAATGATGAGACTGCAAGATCCTTGGGCACAAGAAAATGTCCTTCAATATTAACTCAATTATATTTATAAAGGAAGGAAAACAGGCATGTATGACTTAGAGACACAATAGATTTTCACTAAAAATAGCAAAAAGAATTTTTTGTTTCTCACTCAAGTGCTAGTGAAATGTTGCATATGTTACTGGAAGACATTTTCTCCTCCAGTTTCTTTATAGTTCTCTGAGAATGTCATGTTTCCCTTTGGTCTTCAGTGTGTGCACTGGTAAAATAAAATTTTAAATCGGATGATGTCTAAAGTCCTGTTTGATTCCTTACCTCTATGATTATGCCATACCTATGATTTCTTATACGGCCACAATGTTTGGAGACATTATGCATAATTCTAATAGAGTCTGCCACAAGGGAAAACATGTTCACCTGGCTCTTTCTCTCATTCAGTGTTTTTAAAGTATCAAATGCCAGGGAGCAGATGCAGGGCTACCAGACAAAATTGACTAAGGACAGGATGCTAATACCATTTCTAATAAACTAACAGAGGCCCTTTGATAACTATTTGGAGAGGACTGGTAAGCCCATTCACATATAAGTAAGAATAGAAATGCATCTGACAAGCCTAGGGTAGTAAAAGAATTAAAAGATTTTGGTTGCTTCTAAAAGGCTGTAGTAGCCTGAAGATACTTTGAAATTAAGTTAGTATTACTAAGTGAAAGGCAAGAAGTGAGTCATAGTAGAAATCAGATCAAAAAATAGAGATGAACTGACTTACTGACAATAATACCACAGTCTAGGAATTTGGTGGCAGTCTTAACAAAAATGTCTGAAGATTTTCTGTTTCAGTTTTCAAAGGAAACAAAAATACTTTAAAGTTCTGTAATGTTAAATATTTCTGAGGATATAATTTACACACACCCAAATAGAGGTAGCACCTATATACTTCTTTTCACCAGAAAGAATTGCTCTAGCTGTTTGCCGGGTCCACATGCATTAAACTTAAGACTTGGGCTTCTAAGACTCTAAAAAAACTTGCAAATCAAGTTTATGCTAGCTGACCTGATTTTAAACCCACAAACACTCAAGTACAGTACATTTCTGCTGCCAATTCTGACTACTGGAGAGTGACCTGTTCTACTTAAGGGAGAATGCAATGCCAAGACTTAGAAACTAACAAAACAAAGCAAAACAAAAAGAAAAGACAACAAGAGACTGGATATGGGAAGGCATGTCTATAATTCCAGAATTCTGGGTAGCAGATGAAGGAGGATGAAATCACAAGGCCAGGCTGAACAACTTAATGACTTAGGGAGTCATAAAGATGTCAAAGTTAAAAAAATAAAAGGTGTTAGAGATTTAAGTCAATGTGAAGGCCCTGGGTACTATCATTAGTACCTACCACAGAGAGAAAGAGAAATGACTGCACAAGCACTGTATTGCCTATAGAAGTTCTATATCCTAATGTGTTAATGTGCTATGCATATCAAAAAGCTACTTCTTATGCCAACAATGAATACCCAGACCTTGAAAAATTTATCTCCTACATTACCCTTGTCCAATCGCAAGGGATTAGTGTCCACAATGTCACTTATTGCCTTTAAGTTTAAACAATAGCATCCATTTTTCTTAAAATCTTTTTTCTTATATTCCAAGTCTTTTGTTTATTTTCTATTCATCTTCTAAAATTGGCATCCACCCTCTTTTTACTAGAGAGGACATGAAGGAAGGTAAATGTACTTGGACGATTATTTTGAATAAATCTAAGGAATTAAGATGCAGAAAGTTCAGAGCTGAGAGTAGACAACGCCTAAGACATAAATATAAGAAACAGGAATGATTCACCATTTTCTCTAGCATCGTGACTTTACTCAAGAATACTTAAATATGAAATATAATTTTTAAGTAAATATACATTAGTTCAGCTGTATCCACTATTTGATACTATCCAAACTTTGCAGTCCCTACTCTTGTTGTAAATAATTAAGAGCAAAATCCAAAGAAATGGTAAACAAATGGCAGAGATGGGGGCAGCAAGAAGCTGGGTTGGTTTATCTGCATGCCCACTGAGACCTCCACTTTTGCTAGCTTTCTGTTGTGAACCCTTGATGTTAAAGTTCTCGGACATTTTTTCTTCCTGAACCAAACAATTTGTAATACACCCAGAAATTGATCATTCAATAATCTGTGACCTGTTTTGAAAGATCACTCTTAAACTCATTTTACTCATCCATTAGGTATATGAATATTTCAAAAGCCAGCATTAGACATATCTGATGAGCCTAACTAATTGTCCAGTTTGATCTTTAATATTTTACAGTCTCTACTTTATCTAAGGGCACGTATTTCCTGTATAGGACACCAGATCACACATTGATCAGATGGCAGGCACGACAACAGAGGCAAAAGCAGAATAAGTGATTTTTGTGGCTGTGCCACAGATACACTATTCCTTAATAGAAAGAAATGAAACAACAATCATTTGGAAAGCACCTACCATGTACCAGACACTATGATAAGAACTTTAATATATGGCATCTAAAACATATTCTATACTGACAGATGGGTTGATCTAGTCAGAGAATAGGTGACACATGGGAGAGAAAGAGCAATCAATAAATCTAACAGCAACATATTGATCTTTGAAATACTAGTGTCCTCTGTCCGGAGTAGTTTATCTTTCAAAAACATATCATGATAGCTTCAACCAGCTAAAGATAAGAATGTCAAGAGACTCAGAAAATGATACCTTTTAAAATGAACAGAAGAGCAGTGATTTTCCAAGCTACATTGAGCTTTCCTGGCAAAACAGACATAGAAGGCTTAAGGTTGGACCAACATGCTTATACTCTTCCAGCGGTACCCCATATCTGCCACTTCCAAATAACTTTCTATCAGCCCTCGATCACAGGCTGATCACACATCATTTCCTGAAAAAAAATCCTCCTCTGCCTTGCTCTAAGAACTTTGGCAGAGGACTGGGGAGGATGTTTTGTGTATGCTCTGGCATTTGAGAAATGCGCAAAGGTTGGAGTTGGAGGAAGCTTGTCCAAATGCCTGACCTAAAAGGGACACAAGTTCACTTCTTTTCTAATTAGGATAATTAACCTCCCCTGCTCGTTCATTCTATTCCAATCCAAAAAGCTCAAATTAAAATAGCACAGGGGACTGTCAGGCTCTGGGGACAGGAAACAATTTACAAGACTTTCATCTTCATGCAGCCATCAGCAAGGCAGTGAGAACACAGTTGTCACAGCAACTTTCCCATGGTACAACTTAAGGTACCTTAAAGGTCACTTTCAGAATTTCCCTCCATGTAAATATCACCTCATAAGCAAAATTTTCCACAGCTCTGTCACACCTGCTAACTGTGGTAGATCTGGGGTGGAGAGAAATGGAGAATGCTACAAAAAGATAGTATTTCTCTTTGCACTATTACATGAGGTTTGTAGCTGGGTCAAGGAAAACAAAAACTGGATGGCTCTGAAGAAGTACATTCTGATAAGAGATGTATGGATGTTTTTATTTGTAAATAACCATGAGAAGCAAAATTTCAGGAATATTTCAAAACCTAAAATTGAACCACATTTGAAGCAAGACACACACAGCTGATGGGATGAAATACAACAGTTCTCCTGGTGACTTTGCCTGCTCATTCTCCACCTCTGAGCAGCTTTGACTGTTTCCAATCAGTGTTTCCACAGCCTCCATGATGCCTAGATGAGATTGACTAATGATCTCTAGAGCTTTGTGTTTTTCCCTACAATAGCCAGGAGCTTGCTTGCATGTAGGCCTTTTTCATGCCTATGTTTTATAGTCATCTTTATGCTAGTAATAGTTTTTGGCTACAGCTTTTCATGAGCTTCTGTGGCAGATGAGAAAAGTGAGACAGTACTATAATGGATGACATCAAGATGCCCATATGAACTGAATGCTAAAAGGGTACTTCCAGCACAATAATTCTAGAACTTTTCCTGGTCTACTTTGAGTGGAATCTTGGAATTATCCCAGTACACATATACCTTCACTTGTCCTTCAAATGCCATAGAGCCATCATCATAAATTTCTCAGTGTAAAAAAAAAAATTTCTCAATTTGCTAGTAAGAACTTTTGAGTTGAACCTAGATTGGGAAGGTAAGTAAATCTCTGAATGTTGCCAATGCATGTTGCAGGCCCCTGTTAACCCTACACTCTTGATATTCCACGTACAATTTACACTGCATACGGGGATGTCCCTTTTATATAATCCACCTTTGTTAACTCACCAAAATGTGGTGCTTCCTTTCAAGTTCTGATGTGCCAATGAATCATCAGGGAAGCCTGTTAAAATGCACATACTTGTTCATTAAGTCTGGGGTAGGGTGGAAGACCCTGAATTTCTAACGGTCAGAATTGATGGGCCAAAGTCACTGGTCCATGATTATCTTAGTTAATTTTCTCATTGCTGAAACAAGTTACCCAACACTGAAAGTTAAAACACGAAAGATTTATTTTGGCTCACTGTTTGTAAAGGCTTCAGTCCATAGATAGCTGGCTCCAAAGTAGAGGGCATTGCAGAGGAGAAACTGTTTATGCCAGGCAGAAGGCAGCAAAGCAGTAAAGTGGTGAAGAATAAGCAGGAATAGCCCTCTCTCTGCTCCTTATATTCCATCCAGACTACCTACACTTAGCCAAGGGTGGGGCACTCTTAATCCCAGCATCATATAATTAAATCCCAGAATCGGATACTCGATAACCAAACACCTCTGAAAAGTCCCATCTATGACTGCATGAGGCTTTGTGGGTGACATCTAGACATAAGCCATAACAATGATGACACTTTAAGCTAAAAAATTACCATATTTATAGGACCCTATGTATATATAAGTATACAAGGGCTGTACATTAAGTAGAAAGAATTCATACCCCTTTCTGAATTAGTTAAACCCAACTGAGATGCTTTGAATAAGGCAGAGAGTTATATCAATCCCTCTTCCCAGCTAACAATAGCCTCCTTTCCTACTGAGCCTAAAGTAATAATTTAGTGTGTAGTCAGAGCTATGCAGAGGTGTGGCAAAGTGGACCTTGGGATAAACTATCATTCTTACAACCTGGGTTATGAGAATAATCCTTCCTGGGTGCCTGCCTTACTTCCTAAAGCCAGTCATGAAGGCCAAACTCATTTTGCATCCAGCCACTCCATTCATGACATCCACTTTCACAGAGGCTCTGGATGATTGGTACTACTATGTCTCATGCTGTGATCAGCATCAGTGCTTAAAACAATGGATGCAGCTCCATCACCTAAGGCACATGACACAACCCACTTACTTCATACTATAAATATATCTTCTGTTCATGTCCTGGCTGATAAGCTAGGCAGGTCCCACGGTATTAACATTTTAAGGAAATATGCCTTGTGTACTTATTGGCTCCTCAATAGCGAGTATACCTTGACAAGAGCCCAGATGTTAGTAGTGCATCAGTGTTATACTGGATAGAACAAGACCATTTCTCTTCTGTGGTATAAAAGGAAAGACCCCTAGAACTGTCGAAACCTAAATTTTCTTCAGAAATTGACTCCTTTCTTCCTCTTCTAAGGTAATTCCTGAATTCTTTCTTATTCAACACTATTGCTTATTGTGTTCTTTGCTTAAAAGACTTAGTAAGCCTTAAAGAACATTTGTATTAATGTTTAACTTATTTTTCATTGACAACATTGTATGTGTTGCTCTTGTATACCATGATGCTATAAAGTACATATATAGAGAAATGCTAAAGGAAACTAATTAATGGAAATGTCATTTAACATAGTTAACAGTTTTGTGGTGATAGCATAAATATCTACACTCCATATATATTTGAAGGAAATACCATTAATTATACTCATAGTGCTGTACAGTAACCTGTTTAAAATCACTATGCATCTTGTGACTAACAGCACCCCACACCTCCTTCCTTCTATATACTCAACTTCAGTTACCACCATCCTGCTCTCTAGTGCTACGAAATCAAATTTTTAAGATTACATGCCAGGCATGGTGGCACATGCCTGTAATCCCAGCATTTGGGAGGCTGAGGCAGGAGGATCAGTGCGAGTTCAAGACCAGCCTGGGCTACAAAAGTGAGCCCAAGGCCAGCCTGAACTAACGAGACCCTGCCTCAAAAAGAAAGAAAATTAAGATTACATATATGAGGGAGATCATATGGTATTTGTCTTTCTGGATCTTTCTACACTTCACTAAAGGTAATTTTCAATCCAGGCTGCTGCAAACAAGATGCTCCCTTACATTGATATTTGCTGAGTTAAACACCACAGATGGGAAGGTTCCTCTAAGAAGATTCCAGAGCATTATGATTATGTGGATTCAATCCAAAATATAAACATGTTTTAGGGCCTAAGGGAGTTGTCAAACAATGTTTTAAAACACTGGAAAATTTAAAACAGCTTTCATAAGTAGGCCAACTTGAGAAACCAGAATGGGCTCACACCTACAATTTTCAGTGGTTACTGAGAAACAAGTCTTGCTAGACTCAACCATTGCTGACTCTGGCAGCACCTCTAAGACCCAGAAAAATTCACCACTAATTATCTCCTTCCTACCATGATAGCCTGTAGAAACTTAGACATTTTTTGGGCTTCTCTACCTGTGTACTTTGCCTGAATGAGCAACAAAGCTTTTGAGGTATAGATGAATGCACCCCCCACTGGTCCAATCATTGTGATAACTAGCTACATGATTCCTAATTTCATTGATTTTATACAAATAAATTCCAAAACAGTATAGTTTCCAAGAAATCCATCACAGATTTGGCAACTGAATGCTAAGTGACTCAGGACTCTCTTTCTGTGAACTCCTCAGAGAATAATTTGCTGAAATACTCCTAAATTCAGTAATAGGTAATTGGTTATTGTTTGCAAATAGTGATCCCTAAGATATTCAGATTAATTGAAGCCAGGGTCATGACACTGATGGTGGCTTTAGTGAGTAAGCATCCTTCAGTCCATGGATGTTGAACTTTGCCTTCATCTTGCAATCTTTTTAGATCAACTAGTGACAACGGAGGTTGGTCGAAATTATGGGCTGACACATGGACTAGTAACAGTGGGAGTAAAGTGAACAAAAATTTTTTACAGATATTCCTTTTAACACCTTTGGATTATCTTTCTTTTTTTCTGCAAGTTCTAACTTACCTTTGTCCCTTAAAGAAATTGAAGTCTCTCCAACCACTCTGTAAATTGTGACTGATGGCATCTATTTATTAAATTCTAAGGAGCATCTACAAGTAGAATGCCATTTTACATGGTCATTTTACATGAAAGAAAAATTAGCTCCACAATGAGAAAGAAAGAATCATAACTTTGTTCATTTAATGAACCCTGTAGGAAAATCCTAGATTGCAAGCAATTTGAAACATATGTAGCTCGGCGTGGTGGTTCACGCCTGTAATCCCAGCACTCGGGAGGCTGAGGCAGGAGGATCAGTGCTAGTTCGAGACCAGCCTGGGCTACAAAAGTGAGCTCAAGGCCAGCCTGAACTGCATAGCGAGACCCTGTCTTAAAAAGACAAAAAAAGAAAGAAATATGTAATACCTGCTCTGAACCATATCTTATAGACAGAAAAACTAAATTTTTTAAGAATGAGCCCTCTCATCACAATGTATGCAAATAGTAGATGTCATAAATATGAGATAGGACTAACAATATCAACCAGAATAAAAATATAGAAAGGAAATCTAGGGGGGGTGGGGAGGTAGGATAGAAGAAGATACAAAAAAAAAAAAAAAAACAAGCTGTATTACATACATGTCCTCTCTCCCCAAGATGATTCTGAACTGTATGTACTACAGATGTGTACCAATAGAAAACACAGAAGAAACATCATTTATATTAACATCAAAAGTTAAAACAAGATAAAGAATGCAGTTATTACTAAATTTAGGATCTTGAGTAAACTATTTTCCTTCTTTAGTCTTCAGTTTTGCATTTACACAATGATATGATTGAGGTTATCATTAATTCAGGTCTTATATTTGAGAGGTCTAAGACATGAAAGAGTTAGTTTTTCAGCTAGCTTGACTCCTCTGTAGCTCAGGAAGGCTTGAATCTTTTTATCTGGATTTCAAACGTTGAACAAAATGCAACCTTAACCTATAGCATTCCTCCATGCTGCTAAATATACTTTCACATCCACAATTGAAAGAAATCAACTAACCAAGTGAGGTGATCTTGGGAATACTTGTCTTTTGGGCTTCCCACATCTCATTTGGGGTGTTTCTCAAGTAGGCATTTGACAAGAAAGCTAAATCTGGCCTTAGTGAGCAACTTATGTGGAATCTGAACGTCTGTTGCAGTAGCTGAAGCATGTACCACTGATTACTTCAAAATAACTGATAGCACTTAAAATATTAAGCAAAGGCAGACACTACAAAGACAAATACAAAGACAAATTAACTCCTTCACGTATACTTAGAGCAGTGAAAGAGAACAATGGAAAAGCAAGGAATACATGCAATTCCAGCTTCAAATTCAATCTTAAACTTGCCAAGTGGCAGTTGCCTTCTCAAGGGAGATGTTGGGTGCTGGGAATACCACAAATTGCCAAACAGTAGCCTGACATTGTACTGTTGTCTACAATTTCTTCATTAGAATTTTCTTAAGTCTTTGATTCTAACTGTTAAAACATAATTCCTTTACTGAGTGGGCCACAATTGAAGCTACTACAAGTGATCGATTGTCTAGCACAAGGAAAGTTTGTTTTGAAGTGAGGAAAGGTTTGTATGTGAGAAAGGGACAGAAAACTGGGAAACAGGAAACACCTTCTGTTCACTAATTCCACAAATTAGCTAAGGTTACATCTTACTGCAGCTGCAAGGAACAGATTTGAAAAGGGTCAGCTCTTAATTAAAGAAAAACTTAAACAAACACAATTATAGGGAATGAAGCCCTCAGGGAAATGTTAATTTGCCATGGGCAAATTGGACCGAGTGGGGGTGAATATTTGTTTTTATGCTGTCCCATAAAAATTCACAGATTGACATCCATATGCAAACATGGCACGGTGGGTTGATCATCCCCTTTTCATACTCCTCACATGCAGAATAGTTACTGCATTAGCATCTCAAATTTAGACAATCACTGTCTTGATTTTGATGGAAACCGAAAGTGTTTAAATCAAGTTAAAATGAAAACAAGCAACAACAAAATGTGGATACAAATGTGCTATGGAAATCTTTCCATGAGCTATTTTTAAAAGAAAGTACATATTGTAATATGAATAATTATATGCTAAAGTATTGGCTCTCAGTTTATATTTCTTTTTTTTTTTTTTTTTTTTTTTTTTTGAGACAGGGTCTCGCTATGCAGTTGAGGCTGGTCCTGAGCTCACTTTTGTAGCCCAGGCTGGTCTCGAACTCGCACCAATCCTCCTGCCTCAGCCTCCCAAGTGCTGGGATTACAGGCGTGAGCCACCACGCCCGGCTTCAGTTTATATTTCTATGTATCAGTTTTACTAAATATAAAACATAAGACGACTGATCTGAACTTATCGTCTCTCTCCTGTACCTCTATTTTTCCACTTTTCTCCTCTGTCTGTAAAGCCGCTTTCAGAAAAAAGCAAACAGAAAAGATGGGTAATAGGAAACAGAGAGGGAGAGAGAAGAGTGAGGTAAGGGACATAAAAGAAATTGAGAAATATCATATACATGTGCCATATCCCCATGATGGATGTAATCATGTACTGTGCCAAAAACATGTACTAATAAAAGTAAACTTAAAAAAAAACACCTGGACTTATGTGCCCTTATTTTTGCACAATATATATGTAAACAAAATTTATTCCTAAATCCACAGAGACCAAAGAAGTTGCAAGAATTAGAGAATAGTTCATGTAAGACTTAGGTTTAAATTCCAGGTTGAGCACTAGAATAAGAAAAGCAATTTTCATTTAAGACACATTTGCCTGGGCCGGGGATATAGCTCAGCAGCATAAGCATCAGCCTGGCAAGTACAAGGTTCAGAGTTCCATCCCCAGTACTGAAAAAAAAGAAAGAAAAGATATATTTGTCAAATGTACTACTAACATTAAAAGTCTAATTAGCTGAATATACATATATATATGTATATGTATATCATATATTGGATACTTTATATCAGTATGTAGTGACTCAAATCAATAACAAATAGTTTAACACTAGAAATGTGGACTACAGAATTAGCAAAACTCAAGGAATAATATTAGATGAAATAACATGATAAAACCCCACTATTTCCTTCAGCTCAATTCAGCTGAGTAACACAAGCAGGATGGACATTGACGTTCTGGGCATCTGCTCCACCACTGTCCTCTCACTCCACTGACTCATGAGATGCCCACAGGCTACCAGCTTTTCATTTGTTAACTGTTCTAAGCTCATAAAGCACATCACCAGCTTTCACCTCTTCAGTCACTATCCAGATGACCAGACCACGAAGCACGGGTCACCATCCTCTTTACCTTTCCTTCCAGACTCACCCATGTAAGATCACTGCCAACATGCAGCTAGGCTAAATGGAGGTTAACACATTAAACTATTTGTCCCTCTTTCTTTCAGTTTTTTACTACATGTGTGTAGTTGGAGGTTAATAATTATATTCTTCATGGGGAATTAGTACATGAACATTACAGCTTCATTCTGTTTTCATCTCCTTCCCTTTCCTTTCCTTCTCTTCCCTCGGTATCTTCCTCCCCTTCCCACCTGAAGAAGACATAGCTACCTATTTCCTACTATGTATATTTTCTATCGCTCTTTATGTATTTGCAGTTTTCACATAAAACAAGTCATATAATATTTAAGCATGTATGTCAGATTCTTTTCACTTCACTCAGTCTCAAAGTGCAGCCATTGTCCCACAAATAACTCAAGTTTATGGCAGAGTGATACTCAGATATGTATAAATACCATATTTGCTTCTTCCATTAATCTTCTGATTCACATATAGGCTATTTCCAAGAACTCATCATTATGAATTATGCTGCTATAAACATAGGTAAGTGTTTATCTCTACAATATGATGTATTTAACGCTTTTGGATAGATATTTACAAAGGAGATAAATGCCTGATAGGAAATTTTTACTTATAGTTTTTTTTGAGAAATCTCCATACCAATTTCCATAGTAGCTGTACTACTTTACATTCCCACCAGTAGTGTAAGAAGCTTACCTTTTCCACACAGGTTCACCAGCAATGTTATTATTTCACTTCTTGAAGATGGCTGCTCTTAGTGAAATAAGATGGAATCTCAGTGTTATTTTAATTTGTATTTCTCTAATGCCCAGACATGTTGAAAATTGTTTCATGTAATTATTGGCATTTTCACCTTGTATCCTGACAAGTATCTGTTCATGCCAGTTACCAATCTTTTTATTGAGTTTTTTTTTTATATTGGAGGTTAACATTTTGCATTCTTTGTATATTCCAGATATTAGTCATTGATATATCAGCACCTAAAAAGGGCAAGTGTGCTGAAAGAATTCAGCACAGAACTGGGAAGTTTGGAAATGAGAAGGAGAAAAGGAAAAGTTATAAATGGTGGTTATTGGTGTACTTGAAGGACTTGGTAGACAGAGGATATCCGGATCTCATGTGGCACTGAAAAGAGGAAAAAGTACACAAAGACACAAACTCTGTCTACCTCACAAAATGTCAAGGGTCATTCTGACATGAAACCTACAATGTAGGCTAAACAGCATGATGTCTTGAAAGAGCATTAAATTGGAGGTTACATGGAGGTCACATGGCCAAGACAAAGGTGAGACAAATGAGGTTACATCTGTGAAAATGCTTTCTTCAATTTTCCAAGTTCTTCATCTGCCTCACCCTAGCTCTAGATTTGTTTGTTTAGATTCTAGGCTATTTTTTGATCTAAAGGAGCTGTATAACCTTGGGAAACTCACTTCTTTCTCTCCATCCCTAACTACTACTCTCCAAACTAGACCTGCTCTACTTTTATCTGCAATAGATGTTGAGCTTCCTTAGGAATTTCACTTAAAAGGGAATTATGCTGTTTTGAGAATTGTATCCTACTTCTCCATAGTCATCTACAAGAGCCCTTATAACTTACAAAGGCGTAGCTATGATAATTGCAGGACTCAAGAGTTTTCAGGATACTATTTGAAACTTCCTTATTTGAACCTCAAAATATTCAAAAGGCAGTTATTAGAATAGGATACTAGACAAATATTAAATTGCTCCCCTGGTAAAGATCAATTTGTTTCTCTAGAACTGTTAGAGTATTAGTAACCTTTTGGGGGTCTTCATGCCTGACCTACTGGCAGTCTATTCCAGATACAAATTGCTATAAATGTCATCACTCTTTGAAGCCAATTTGTCAATATCTGTGATCCATTATATGGGAAATTGTTTTTCTGTGGTTGAGATCAAACAGTACATTTGTTCAGCAATTAGTGGATCTAATTTTATTTGTATACTGAAAAAAAAAAAAAAACTCCTGGCCATTTTCCTCCTGGAAAAGTGATTTTGAGACTTATATATGTTAGAGCTTATTGTATCTGCTGAATTCTTTCATAAATTTAATCTAGTAGTTGTTCATTGAGTGCCCTGGGATGAGGTTCTGAAGTGAGGGTTCATGTGTTGAAAGTTGATAAGAAGCATACTTATTATCACACTTGTGAAAGGGAAAGAGGGTGCAGATATTTTTTTGTCTTTTTGAGACAGGGTCTTACTATGCAGTTCAGGCTTGCCTTGAGCTCACTTTTGTAGCCCAGGATGATCTCAAACTCGCACTGATCCTCCTGCCTCAGCCTCTGGAGTGCTGGGATTACTGGCGTGTGCCACCACACCCAGCTAGGGTACAGATTTTAGGAGGAGAAAATGGGCTATGGCACAGTCATAACAAAGCCTCAGCCTTATCTTCAGGGAGCTCTGAGGCTGGAATGGATCTTTACTGTTACTTTGTTGGGGTAAGAGTTGTGCCTTAATACCTTCTCACCACGAATCCTTTGGTGTAAGTTATCCTGGAAAGGAAGCCTAACTTTAAAGCATGCAGCTCTTATAACAACACCTTTCCAAGAAGCTGCGTGAATAAGGTGTGTAGTACTACAGGAAGATCTAGGTGTACAGCACAGTATCCACTACTGTACCCATTAGCAAGGTGGTCTCTGCTTGTCTGCCAAGAGGATTGCAACAGCTATCCCAATGGAATTAGACTAGTGATAGCAGTAAGCCAGTTTTTCATCAGCGTTGCCCCGCATTCATTATCATATTTTGTATGATATTGGTTGAATACAGATGAAAATCTAGCTTTCATCCAGTTACCTAAATGATAAGTCCACTCTACAATGAAAAATGAAAAGCTGAACAACTCCAGTAGTCTAAAACCAGGATGAGAGAAACTTATGTTCAAATTAAAAGAACTTTCAGTGTTGCACATTTGGGTATGTTAAATTCACCCAGCGAGGATGACAATTTTGAACATGCAAAGCGAGCAAGCTCCTCTTTACAGAACCAGACTTTGTTACAAACCTAACATACTAGTTTTCTTTTATTGTGTTTCTTTTCTTTTTGTCTCTCAAGTCCCAGTTTACTTTCTGTTCTGCTGCAACATGGAAAAATCCAACCACAATAAATTAGTTGAAAACAAATAAGAGCCCTGCTTAGATTGCTCACTGACAGGCACTGAACTGAGATGACCATTTCACCCAGGACTCAAGCAGACACAGAGAAACAACATGGTAGAACACAATGCGGTGTTAACCCAAAGTTCTGACATGTTCACCAGGCCTGAGACATACACTCACTAAAAAGTCATATGTTTTTTCCACTTAATTTTTAAAAAGTTTTCACATTCACATGGTTCAAAAAATAGAAGTATGAAAAGTTCTACAAAAATCACTGCTGATAGTAAAGGGATTCATAGTTGGGGCAGACAGCATATAGAGGACTGGTCAAGGGTCTCACTTGTCTTCCAGAAGCTTATGATCTGCAAGGACAGTATGATCATACTTTGTGATCTCTATTATGTTCGTGCATAAAGAAAGTCATACTTGTATCTTGTAAAGTACTTAAACATTACATAAGTAAATGACACTGGAAATAGAAGTTCTTGTTAATTCAGAGATAATTCCTGCCAATTCCTTCAGATTTTTTCTATACACATACAAATACATGAGGTTTTTAACTGAAAAATAAAATTTCAACATAAATGCTAACTTGTCACTTATTTTTTCTACTCTTACATAGTGTGTAATGAGTTATATAATGGAGGAAATCTTCCCTTGTTAGTTCTCTTTTGGAAAAGCATGACAGTATGGTACCACATTGCATTATTCCAGTTTTAACAAGTCAGTGAAACAGGGCCAGGGAGATAACTCAGAGGCATAAGCACCTGCCTGAAAAGGGCAAGATCCTGAGTTCAATCCCCAGTACCAAAAGAAAAAAGCCTGTGATACAGTTCTTTAACAAATTTCTTCATTCCTTGTAAGTTATTAACCTTGAATTTAAGCATACTCATATCTAGAAAAACTACTGAGAAGCTAGTAAAAGTATGTCCATGAAGAAAATCCCGAAAAGTCTGCAGGTGGTAGAGTGTGCCTGGTAAAGAATGCAACATGTATAATCACCTTGACCAGGTAACAGTGAAAGTGGTGAATATGTAGAAAGACTCATTCTCCAGATGTTAAAGACCATGAAATAGGGAAGAAGTAAGAAGTAGAATGGAGTGAGGGATTAGAATGCAGGAAGGAAGATAATTATAAGTGTAACTTCAAATCAAAATAATCATGACACACAGTTCCAGAGTCGATACAGAGCAAAGATTTTATGTAGAAAATTGACACATTTTCAATGATTCCAAGTTTGACCCTAATTAATAATGTAGTTCTGTTATTTGGAAATATTAGCAGTCCAAGGTTGGTACAATAATATCTTGTATCAAAGCAAACAGTCCCATTACCATACACACTTGCGGGTCAGATCACTTCCGAATTATCAGGATCAATAAAATATTAACAGACACTCACAGAAGAGAGATAAAATGGTGAGGAAATTTGTCATCATATCATAAAAGTAATTACTGAAGGATTGGAAGATCTTTAACTTGGGGAAACAAGCTGACTGTATTCAAAAATGTGAAGAGCTGTCACAAGGAAAAGGGATTAAAATGTTCCCAAGCCAGGCGTGGTGGTGCATGCCTGTAATCCCAGCACTCGGGAGGCTGAGGCAGGAGGATCGGTGTGAGTTCGAGACCAGCCTGGGCTACAAAAGTGAACTCAAGGCTAGCCTGAACTGCACAGCGAGACCCTGCCTCAAAAAATAAATTAAAAAAATAATAAATAAATAAATAAATAAATAAATAAATAAATAAATAAAATTTTCCCTATCCCAAAGGTGGACCGATAAATAGAGATTATGAGAATTTGGATTCTCATTCAATACATAAACAGCTGTATTTTGCTAAAGAGCCTTTGGAAAAGTTTGCTTCAAATATATCTAAAATTCCCTGTGTAATTTCATTTGCGATTCAGTTGATACTTTCTTGATAAATAGTTCAGAAGTAAAATTCAACACAGTCCTTGCTGGATTTTCATAAATTCTTAATTACCAAGATTCAAAATAATAAGGCCTTATTGTACACTGCTTAAGAACGATTTTCAAATTTTAATCTCTTTGTCCCTGTTTTTATTTCCTAATACCATGCCTTGGCCCACCGCATGCCCTCAACTCCCACTGAAGCAGAGAGCATATAAAAAACCCACATGAAAATGTAAATCTTGGAAATAAATATGCGTGGTTGGTTTTAAAAGAGTAAGAATTAACATTTAAAGCAATGGTAATTTACTGTGATCTGTAATTTTGAGCTTCTGTGCTGAAATTGCTCATTTGGAAAATACCAAGTGTTTGGGTCTCATTTGTGATCTTCTTCCTGCACATACCCAGCACACAAAGGAGTTGTAATGACCAGCTGAGTCACCGCTGCCATCTCCCTGAAGCGTGCTCTCCAAATGTCAATACCATTTTCTATGGTACAGTGAGGACTATTCCAAAACGTAGCCTGCTTACACTACAGGGTGACTGTGAGACAGCAGAGCATGCAATGTATTCAAAGGACAGCACCATCTTGCTCTCTTCTCTGCTCCTCCAGTGCTTGAATTATAATAACAGAGATCATTTTGACTTTGCAAATTATCCTTATGGCCTACTCCCATTAGTAATCACTTGATTATAAATGAAAAACTGTTTAAACTTATAGAAAGAAGCTTTTGGTAATATTGCAATGAAATGATGTCTCGCCTAGATGAAATTGTACTTAGATTGTGAATTCATACCACAAGTAAAATTACACATGCGATATATGTAATATACGACAGATGACTACTATAAAAGACCAGTACATAAAAATGTGCTACTCTTCAGTTTTATACTTCAGATGTATAGCTCATTTCATTCCCTCAGACTGCAACTCTGAATAGGTTAACCAAAACTAAACCATCATATCTTCTATTTTTTCCGCACTCAACATAGTTCCAAAGTGTCTCTTATTAATATCTATCTGATGTAAGTTCACTCAAAAGTAACTAGGAGCTGGGCATGGTGGCGCACACCTGTAATCCCAGCAGTTGGGAGGCTGAGGCAGAAGGATCAGTGTGAGTGTGAGACCAGCCGGGGCTACAAAAGTGAGCTCAAGACCAGCCTGACCTGCACAGTGAGACCTTATCTCAAAAAGACAAAAAAAGAGTGACTAGGAATTCTTGGCAAATTTAGTGCAGAAAGGAAAATAATTCACAAGGTCATAATATAATTAAATATTTTATAGTGCTGTGATAAAGTAATAAGAATTGTATCTTAGTTATACTCTTTTTCTTAGATTTCCACAGAATCATTTTTTTTTTTTTTGTCTTTTTGAGACAGGGTCTCGCTATGCAGTTGAGGCTGGTCCTGAGCTCACTTTTGTAGCCCAGGCTGGTCTCGAGCTCGCACCAATCCTCCTGCCTCAGCCTCCCGAGTGCTAGGATTACAGGCATGCGCCACCACGCCCGGCTGCCACAGAATCATTTTATTTGGGAGCCATAATTTACCTTGTTTAACAGTCATTACCATGTAAGGATGAGCTATGTTTTGTGTCTTATTATTTTCTGAAATAGGGTCTTGCTATGCAGTTCAGACTGCACTTGAACTCACTATGTAGTCCACACTAGCCTTGAACTCATGGCAATTGTCCTGCCTCAACTTCCTAAGTGCTGGGATGATAGGCGTGTCGCACCATGGCTAGAGAATGAGCTATATGTTTCAAAGGGGAACTAGCTTCACTAAAATTACTTGTAATTCTGAACAACATTTATGTGAAAGATTAATGCAATGAACTTCAACTTCAGTATGAAAAGTTTTAGCTGGATATAACCAAGAAGGTCTTCATATTCCCGTCTCAGATATTTTGGTAATATATGTCAATAAAACAATTAGGCACTATAATTCAACCATAATTTCTTCAGTAGAGATTGGATATACACCTAACGTAATGCACCCAAGTTATAGAATCTTCTTTTGTAAGACAAAATGGAGTGCCAACCATCCAGAGAGTTAAAAGCGAGTCATAAGCCTACTCTGTCCACAAGATTCAAAGAGACTGAAGGGAATGCAAGTAGAAAGTCAATGAAATCATTAATACCTACCAAAAGATTCCTAAAAGAAAAAAGTCACTGTAGCTGCTTTTTTTTTTTTTTTTTCCTTCCTCTAGGATTTTCTATCCTACAAGCGATTATGGAAGCAGCAGTGCAAAACAACTGGCAAGTGACAGCAAGGTCTGTGGGAAACATAAAGGATGTCCAAGAATTTAGGCGCATCATTGAAGAAATGGACAGAAGACAGGAAAAGCGATTCTTGATTGACTGTGAAGTTGAAAGGATTAACACAATCTTGGAACAGGTATGTTTGGGATTTAATCCTGCCCCTAGCCAACATGTTAAATCATTCTGAGGCACCTGCCATACCTGCTAATAAGTTAAATAGCCAACAGTGTAAACATGCCAACATTTTTTAAAATCTCTCCAATGCAGCTATAAAAACTACATATCATGGTCAATCAGAAAGTCTCTAGAATCCAATATTATCTACCAGATGAACACAGATCTCTGTTCAATAGATATGATAGACTACTTCAAAGCAAAACAATCCCATTCCTTTCCTGTACCTTCTTCCCATGAAGGAACAGATAATGAATTAGGCAGGCTTGAAGGGTAGGCTTTTTGTTTCTCTTTACTGGAATATGTATTGCCAGATCCTTCAAAAATAAGAAACCATTCTTCAACTAACCCGTATGTACAAGCTGATGGCCAGGGCAGTAATTACCCAGTTTGGATTCTGTACATTATACAAAACATGTAAGATCTTTATAAAACTTAAGATGGCCTTACTTAGGTAAGCACAGGAGTCAAGGTTCAATCTCTGGCACCTCATGCTGCACCAGGCCTGCCCCCAGGTGTAATGAGCCAACAGTGGAGTCCAGGCATGGTGGCGCATGCCTGTAATCCCAGCACTAGAGAGGCAGAAACCAGGAGGATCACTATAATTCTGATCTGGGTAGTGAGACCCTGCACCCCCCACAAAAAAAAAATAGATGGCATAAGAAAAAAATGACTTTGGTTTTACAAGAGCAAAGTATTAAAAAAAGTGTGACTAAAAAGAAAAATAAAATTAAGTGGGCCAAAAAAGTTCATTATTCGCTTGTATTTTTAAATTTAAGACCAAAAATAGAAGAAATCTTTCACCCAAAGCCAGACAGATACTGTATTTGAGGGAAACAGTCAAGTTGAAATATAGTGGAAGTATATTATTTTCGACAGAAGTCTCAATTTCCCGGTTAATAACAAAGTGTCCATACTGTCATAAACAAAACTATAAGGGAAACATTTCCATTCTAATTCGATCCCATTGTACTCAGGGGCCAAAACAACTTCCGATATTGAAATTGTAGTGAGGATCTATTGCCTGGGAGACCTGCTTTATAGCGAATTCAATATTAATAATTTCTCAGTTATGCCCCCATAAGAAGAGAATGCAAAAATAACACTGAACAGAAGGGAATGAGGAAAGAGAAGGAGGGAGCAGGGAATAACAGAATGAAATGAGAAAGGCTGGGAAAGCAGAGGAAAGCGAGGTAAACAGGGAAGGAGGAAAGGTAAATTGCTGGCTCTGCATGATAGAAATACAAAGCTGCCCCTTGTCTATAACAGCATCACCTCTGATGAATCACAGCTCACAGGAAATGTAGAGCACTAGCCTGGTTAAATCCAGTTTCCCAATAAACAATCTCCTGAGCTACACAAATGTTCCACCTTCTGTCTGCCTCACCTGACCCCCCCCTCCCCAGAAAAAATGCCTTTGGTTTTCTTAGATCTTGAAAGTGACGAATCAGGTCAGTGATGTTGGTGAATGTACTACATGCCCTCTAAAATTTTATACCAGAATAGCCTTTTAGTGGGTGACCGACTTAATAGCCCAAAATATTTCTTGCCAGTAAGGGGTGGTTTCACAATTTTAAAGAGAGAACTGGGATCATAACATTACTAGGTGTGGTGAAGCAGCCAGTGCTGATAAAAGAGCTGCTGAAAATGATATACACTATTTGGAAATGATGACACAGAGAAATGGCTTTTTCTCTTCAAGTATGGTGAAACTGGCCTGTCCTGGAATAAAATGCCCAGGATAACATATATTACCCAGGAAGAGACGAAAGTGCCACACACCTATGAAGGCTAGGCTAAACTTTTTACTATGTGCCAATGCAAGTGGTGATCTCAAGATAACACCTCTCTTGGTTTGTCACTCTGAGACCACTAAAATGCTCAGAAAACATAAAGTGATGAAGAACAGGCTAGAAGTCACGTGGAAATATAATGCAAAAGCCTGCATAATGAGAGTACTTTTCTTGCATGACTAGGGAGGCTTTTGTTCCTATTGTTAAGAAATATCTAGAGGACAAAGGCTTACCACTCAAAGCTCTCCTCATCATGGACAATGTTCCTGGTGACCTATGAGACTTTGAAGAAAAATTGACTGAGGAATCCACATGGGTCTTACTTGAGTTTCTCCCACCTAACTCAATTCCTCTGCGCAGCCTGTGTAGCAGCATGTCATAGCAAACTTTAAGAAGCTGTATGCCATGGGACTGTGTCTGAAGTGCTTCCAGATGGTCTCAGATACAGATCTAACCCTTAAAGAGTACTGGAAGTAATATTACAACACCCTTTCTTGTGTGGAGTTAATTGGGAAGTCCTAGGCCAATGAATCTCTAAGGACATGCAGATATCCCTGAAAGAAAGTGTGACCTAAAATTATATAGGAGACTTTGAAGACTGAGGGGAGCAGCCTAAGCTGTCAATTGACCCAGTGGTTGATAATATTGTCACTATAGCGGAGTTCATAGGCTTGCAGGTAGACAGTGGCGATGCTTAGGAACTGGTAGAGAGAGGAACACTAAGAGAAATTGTCTACACAGAAACTTCAACAATTTCTGGTTTAGCAACACAGAAGGGCAGTTGAGGAGATTTTTGAAAAGGATTGAAAGTAACAACAATCAGTGCACCAAAGTTCTTGAGAAATAAAGGAAATCCTGAAACACAACAGAACTACAAATATTTGTAGAAAAGATCTAACCAGACAAAGACAAAACTAATCATTACACTCACTTGCTCTATGACTATGTCATATCATACTACAGAACAGTGTTAAAGAAAAGACAGAAACAAGGGCTTGCCGGATAGCTCAGCCAACTAAAGTGCTTGATTAGGCACTTAACTGGACATTTACTGGAGAAATAATATAACAGGGTTTGATCTCTGATGTACTGAGGTGGCATTTGAGATGGGGCGCAGTAGCATGAGCCTGTAATCCCAGCACTTTGGGCGGCTGAAAACAGGAGGATCACTACAAGTCTGATCTACATAGTGAGACCCTGTGGACCCTGTACAACCTGTCCTAAATGCAGAAATATTAAAAAGACAGAAATAGACAAGCTTAAACTAGTTTTCAATTCTGAAAAGTTTGAGACAAAGTGAGCCAGAAGCAGATGCCAGTGTCTTACAGACTCTCCCAAGGACAGAAAGGGTGCCCGAGAGCCTGATTTCTGATGTTCTGACTGAAGGGGGCTCTTCTTCTAAATGATAACCAACTTCCATTTCATCCTCCCTTCCCCTAAGCCAAAGTTGTCAACTTGAATGCTGAGTAGAGTATGAAATTGTTGTTTGTGATAAGCTAGGCATATTTTCTAACATTTGTTGAATGCATTAGGAAAGTTATTGGTGTTTCTGGTAAATTATGCACATTATACAATCCCTTTTATCATGAAAACCCTCCTTTGGGAGGCATGGGGTTCACTATGGGTATTTCCATTATTTCTTATGGAAAATAAAGTCGACTTACAACCAATTGAGTTATAACCAGCACTCTTGAACAAATTGATTTCATAAATCAGTAGTCCATTGTATTCTCAAAGATCAGGTTTTGGCATGAAGTTTTTATCATATTTTATATCCAGTGAGTGTTAATGAAAATAGCTCAGTGTGGTGCAATTTTTCAAATATAAGTTGGTCTTTAATTTAATGGGATATACCATAATCTTCATATTTTTGTTACAGTATTTCTCCAGTGAATGTTCAAACACTTTCAAAACCAATCCAAAATCTTCTAACATTTCTTTCAAAGTTCTATTTTAAACTGGTCTTTTAAATAACAGTAGAAAAAAGACTCATTGGATACTGTTGTGTCCTTAATATCTCTCTTTAACAGTTAATCTATAAGGAAGGAATTCTGAATTTGTAGTTTTAACAATTCATGTAGAAGCCGGGCGTGGTGGCTGATGCCTGTAATCGCAGCACTCGGGAGGCTGAGGAAGGAGGATTGGTGCGAGTTCGAGACCAGCCTGGGCTACAAAAGTGAGCTCAAGGCCAGCCTGAACTGCATAGTGAGACCTGTCTCAAAAAGACAAAAAAAAAAAAGAATTAATGTAGAAAAGGTCAGGGAAAGAGACAAAGCCACTACTACAGGTTGTTGAAACTCAGAGAATATTTAGGAATTATAGATCCTTAATCTAAAAATTAAGAGCATTTTGTAAGTTTAAACATCCTAGAGTGAATGAACCATTGATCTGACTCACTGTAGCCTTCCTGTTAATGTATTACATTCCTGTGGATCTTTGCACTAGTAGTCAGCTGCCTTAATGCAAGGACCAATTCAAACATTATCTTACAAAAAATTTGTTGCTCAGATAGTTACCTACTCATGACTAGATAGATCCTGCCCCTAGGTATAAATACCTATGGACAACTATTAAAGGTGAGACTAGATAAAATTATATGGCCTTGTTGGACTCTGATGTCCATTTGGCAAAGCAACATAAAGGATGTTAAGGCATGCATTCTGAAGTCAGTTTGTATGTGCTGTCATTTACTAGCTGTGTGGCCAGGGGCAAATTACATAGTTTTATGTGCCTCTATTTCTTTGTATTAAAATGGGAATGAAATGCATATAACTAAATGAGTGAATTCAAAAAATTCCAGATGCATTGTGTTTTATAGTGCTCTGATGCTAAAACAAAGTAGTTTCACATAAATTATTTCATTTAAACTATAGGAGGCAGGTAGGGCAGACGTGTTTATCCTAAATTTACCCATGTTGAATTGAGGATTGGCGACATGTAGATGACAATCAAATGTGGCTGTCTGGGCCCAGCGGGATGGCTCAGTGGTCTAGAGCGCTTCCTTGGGAGGGCTTAGGCGGCTGCAGGGACCGCGGTTCGATCCCCGGCACCACATGCTGCGCCAGCCTTGGGGGCGGGCTGAGCCAGCCATAAAAATGAGTGAATAAACAAATAAAGGTTCTGAAACAAGAAAAGAATAAATAAATAAAATTTTTAAAATGTCGCTGTCTGCTCAGTCGTACTAAATAGTAGAGCAAAGGCAAAACTTGACTTTCAACTCTTAATTAAGTGACCCTATACTGCACCACCTCCCTTCATGTCTAAGTTACTCATTAAATAAATATGAAATGAATGCCAAACCTTGGATTTGGCCTGCTCATCAGGTTACATCTTAAAACAGTTGCAAAGCAATTAGAGATGATCCAAAGAAGTGGAGCAAAGAAAAAATGATTAAAGCATTAGAAAATAGGACCTGGGAGGAAAGGCTAAATGAGTTAGGATTGTTTATCCTGGAGAAAGAGAGCCAAGAGACTGTTTAATCACGATCCTCAAGTATAAAGAGTTATCATAAAGAGGTTACTGACCAACTGTTCTGTATACCTAAGGACAGTGCCAGAGCAAACCGAGCAAGAGACAGTTAGCACTAGGACAGACTCATGACAAAGGGGAGGTGAAACTGGAACAAGGGGGAATCTCGCCATTTAGACATTATGAAAGTAAGGCCATTCTCAATTAGTGAAAAGTCAGAACTAGAAGAACTTCAGATTGCCTCAAGAGTATACAAAATTGCTCATTAATCCTGGGTGTTAACAAGGAAAGACCCTTACAGAAGGCTTATTTTAGTGAACAGACAAAGGATCTATCACTAAGGAATTAGTTCTAGGAACCATCAGTCCAAGCTCTGTGAATACTTGAGTCGCTTTTATAAAACTATATAGGGCTGGAAAGATAGCTCAGTGTGCTAAGTCCCTGCCTGGCAAGCACAAGGACCCAGGTTCAGTCCTTGGTATCACATGCCGTGCTGACCCAGGAACCCCCCAGTACACCTTGCTGACCACAAATCCAGGTGTTGTGATGCATACCTCTAATCTTACTGCTGGGGAGTCTGAGGCTGAGATAGGAGGTTCGCTACAAGTGCAAGATGTGTAGAGATCCTGTACCACATACATAAATAAATAATTTTTAAAAATATTATAGCCAGGTGTGGTGGTGCACACCTGTAATCCCAGCACTTGGGAGGCTGAGGCAGGAGGATCAGTGCGAGACCAGCCTGGGCTACAAAAGTGAGTTCTAAGCCAGCCTGAACTGTATAGCGAGACCCTGTCTCAAAAAGACAAAAAAATTATAAAGCTGCACAGAATTTGTGTGAAACCTGTGCACATGCTCCTTACAGTTTAAAATCATTTCTAGATTATTTATACTATCTAAAGAAAGTTTATGTAATTTCTATATATAGTCAGTATAGTCTATGTTTAGGAAATAATGTTAAAACAGAGATTGCATGTGGTTGGCAGATACAATTTTTAACATATTTTTAATCTAAGTTAATTGATTCTAAGGGGGCAGGACTAAAAGACATGGAGGACCAACTACATCTCCTGATTTGTCTATCCATTACATATTTGAAAGATACGACTCTTTTAAAGAGATTTAAGCACCTCTTGTTCTGCCTTTACCATGCTTTTATTTTTCCATAGATAATTCAAAGGTGAATTTCACCCTCTATCATCTGCCTAAATTTCAGCATGTACTGAACTGGACCTAAATTGATATATTTCAGCATTTTACCCAGGAAACTTGTAGAGTTTATGGTGTCTCCTGGAGCTCTTCTAGGGTAAAGTCACCTCGTCTTACATCATATGAAAGATAAGAGCTTCTTAAGGACAGAATCCTTAAGCAGTGAATCCCTTAGGCTCCTTTCACTTGAGGAACTTTGGTTAGCACTTCAAACACAGTAGTTTAAACAATGAATCACTCAAATTAATACATCAAGTTTCTAAAGATAACAACTTAAGCAAGGTGAACAGGAAGGCTTTCAAATGCATAAAGCTCTTATAAGGAAATAGTACTGAGTGCAAAATACCTCTGGTAATTGTCATTAGAGCTTATATGACAATAAGCAGACATGGGAAAATTGAGCAAAAATAGTATGACTATATACCTTTTCCTGGCCTTGACTCTGCTAGCAGATACTGAAACTGCCTAGTTCTGTTCCACTTTTTAAATACTTCTTTGTTCCAGTCCTTATTCTGAATATTCCCTGTAAAGCAGTATATTGACTTGTCAACTCATATGACAGTTTGGATTAACATTCCTTTTTGCAATATATTGCTTGTGGTATAGTTAAATAAACATAAGTTTTGGAAACAAATTGGCATGACTTTAAATCCTAGCTCTTCCTTTTCACTTTTGTGTGGCATTGGGAAAATGACTTTGTTTGGTATTGATCAATGTTTTCATTTTAAAAGAGTATTCTGCTACCTTCACTGCATAAGTGTGGGTAGGAACACACCAGATCATATGTGGAAAGCACTGGTACAGTATGTAATGCCCCCTGAATATTCAGTAACTAGGAACCTTAGTAATTTGATTATGGTAACTAGGAACCACAGTGAATTTCTGTGCTTATAAAAAAAAGTTAGTTATGATGGTTCATCAAGAATGGTGTTCCCACCATGTATGGTACCATGCACCTGTAATCCTCCCACTCTAAGACAGTCTAGAGAACTTGGTGACTTAGTTGTCAGAAGGTTTTTATCTTACAACTTCTTGTTGAATCCAGTCCAAAGCTCTGCCAGTTGTAAGGTTGATTAGTTCAATGATTAAACCAGCCAGAGTCCCTGGGTTCAAATTCTAGCTTCACAATATATTAGCTGCGTGAACTCAGTTTCAGTTTCTCATCTCTAAAATGGAGATAGTACTTGTATTCTACATATCTTATTAAGTCTAAGAGATTAAGACATATAAACATCTCTTAACGTTTAAGATATATTGTCTAACAATAAATGGTAAAAAATGATACAACTTAGTGCAAGGGCCCTTTGTTCAATTACTGATATCATGAAAATGCAATATCCTGATGAGTTTTCCTAAACATCTGTTCAATCCATGGTAGTATCACGACCTTGGGTTCACTAGTATGAATCAAGCATGCTCCAAGACCTCTCACTTTTTTCTCCTATGTAATGGATAATATATGTTGATTGACTAGTTCAAATATTGTTTGAGCATTAAGTAGATATTTTAGCATCACTTACAATTAGTCACTAAAACTTGAGCTACATATAGTACTTGAGGATTTTTAGTGACAAACATGTATCACTATGTTCCAGATACTATTTTAAGAAACAGATGAATACAATAAAATCATATTAAAGGTTAGACTTAATAAGATATGTAGAATACGAGTACTATGTCCATTTTAATGATGAGAAACTGAGACTGAGTTCATATAGCTAATATATCATGAAGATAGAATTTGAACCCAGGGACTCTGGCTGGTTTAATCATTGAACTAATCAGCCTTACAACCGACAGAGCTTTGGATTGCATTCAGCAAGAAGTTGTAAGATAAAATCATCCTGATGATGCCTGGAACAGCTTTGTTTACACAATAATATTTCACAGATATTTACTCCACTTGATGAGGGCCTATGGCTCTATTAATACTTGGGATTAACAATATGCCCATTAAGCTGACCCTTTTGGGAAGAGCTCTTATATTAGTGCCAAAACAATTCAACTGTGAACAGGGCCCAACAAAACTAAGGCTAAATTGTGAGGGGGGCCTTGTTCTGAGTGATATGCATGACAATAAGTTTGTTCCTTTGTGTGTTTTTCTCTTCATATTAAGAGTTACAGGGTCGAGGAGTTAGCTCCCTGGCACAAGTGCCTCACTGGCAAGTGTAAGGTTGTGAGTTCAAACCCTAGTCCTATAAATAAATAAATAAATAAATAAATAAATAAATAAGAGCTACAACCTCCATCAAATACTTCCCTGGGCTTGTCCATTTCCTCTTTCCCTTGCTAGGGAGTAACCTGAATGAAACTGGGATGGTCTAGCAGGTATAGCTCCCATTTACTCCATGAGCCCCTCAAAACCAAGCATAAAGTAAAACTGGTCATGGAGGAGCACAAACGTCCATGGGAACAGTACTTTGGGTGAGTGCTTATGTTTTCCAGGTTTCTTCCTCCCATCCAGTACGACTCTTAGACCCCAATGAGAGGGGATGACATGTTGAGATCCATTTTTTGGAGGACTTCTCTATCCACAAAAATTGAGCCACAAAGACTGTCTCTCTTCTTGATCTGAATGTTTATCTTATTTTGAAATATTAGTAGTAGGGTCACTGTCAAAGGGATGGGAGAAAAGGACACAGAAGACAATCCAGGCACCCCAGATCAGAGAACACACACATAAGAAATCTGGGGGAGGTAGTAGGGCAGGTAAGGCAGTGAAGGGAACGATAACAATCTATACTATTAGAACTGAAAGGAAATATGACTGATTTTGCTTAAATCTGGCCTCCTCCAAAAAATAGAGGACTTCAGCAGTTAAAGCCCTTCAAAGAACTGTATCCTTTCCTTGGGCTGTGTGAGTGGTATAGTTTTGGAAGGTAAGAGGAATTGCCCAGGAAAAGCAAGTCCTAACAGTGAGTATTTGGTAGGAGGAACTTACTGGTTTCTTGGAGAACTTGACAGATTCACTTCATCTCAGCTTTATGTATGTCCAGTCTCTGAGTGGTCTGAAACATGGGTCTCGGTTCCACTCCATCCTGCCCTGCACAAAAAGATTTCTGCACCACACTGACAGTAGGGCTGGCCTTGTAGAGAGCCTGATTCTATTACCGTCTAGATTTATTTCAGTGAACTGGACTGCAGGGCCTTGGTATATATGTAGTCAAGGCATATCTTGTCCTAGGATTTTAAACAGTTAGATATGGTATGTAGACCTCCATTTCTGCTCTTTTTATGGGCCTCAAAATATTAGGAATAAAAAAATTAGGATTAAATTCACTCCTATTCACGCCTGCTCTGAAAACTTAAATATCTCTTTCAATGAGTCCAATTTATTGTTGAGAAGTAGGTTTTCCTGAATTTTCCTGTTGTGTTCAGTGTAAATGTCTCTTCCAATCACCTCTCATGGTATTTCTGATTGAGGTGGGTTGAAAGAGATGTTTTCACAGTAATGAAATTTCTTCCCAACTAATTTAAATGCTGTAGAGAGTTTCACTCTCAACTTATAATCACACCTTTCAAAGTACTGCCCTAGCACAACACTGGTGTCCTAAAAATAATCTTTCTTACATAAATGTAATGTTGAAAAGATAATTTAAGCAGGGCTTCCTTGAGTATTACCTAGACACTACCAGTTTTATTCAGGTTACTCTCATCCCTTTGATACTCAAGCAAGTGCCTGTTAAAACTAGAGAGTGATGTTCCCATTACTTCTTTGGAATATTTTATTGTCATTGCTCTAATCTTCAGGAGCAGGTGCAAGCTACTCTCAGGGAACCTTTCTGATACCCTCATATTTTTTGCTTTATTCCATAGACATTCCCTTTTAGTCCACCCGAAATTTGAAACACAGATGGTTAGGTGGCATGACCAGAATGAATCACAAGTCTGGAAGGATGCAAGTAAGGAAGCAAATCACTGAAATCTCCCACTGCCACTACAGCTTCCACTGAAGCATTGTGTCTAGTCATACTCTTTCCAATATTACAGTTGTATAAGAAATATTATTCTTAGGACACTGGTGTTGTGTTAGGGCTCAACTTTCAAAGGTATGCTTGTAACCTGAGAGTTAAACATTCTTCTACTTCTACATAGTAATGTTGCTGTGCTACTGTGCTTCATGCTTAGGTCTGGGTCCTTCATGACATTCAAATTATGCAGTGGGATGCAAAATAGAATAGACAGCACAGCTATACAGAAACCCACTGTAACCAAAGTATGATGTCATTTCTTTATTAGGCCATCACTCCTCTGAACTGGTTTAAAAGTCTTTCCAAATCTTGAGAAGACAAAGACAAGCAGAGGAATTTGCAGGGTTGACTTGGATTTCAAGGGCCAACTACAAGTAAGGTTCCCATGAAAAGTTGTAAGGGCCATACAGAATGAGATTTCTTGGAGTGAATAGGTATTTCGTTAAGTATTAAGGAAAACATTGTGTACTCAAGAGGCAACTGATGAAGACAGGCAAATGGAATCAGAGCTGTGGAGCTGACATTGTAATGTATGTAGCAAATGTCCCAGACAAGGACCAGCCAACTGTACTGAGGTTAAGTTTTATACAAGAACTCAAATGGAAATTTGCTTTTTTGTAGGGCCAGCCAAATAGCTCAGAGGCTTAAAGCATCTGTAAGCAGGCTCAGGGGCCCGTGATTTGATCCCCAGTCCTGACATGCCAGTCCTACCCCCAGGGTGCACTGGGATGGCAATTGAGACTGGACATGCTTGTAATCCCAACTCTTGGGAGGCTATATACAAGCAGATCACTACGAGTCCATGTAGTAGCGAGAGCCTGAATACCCTGTAAGTCTTTCCCTAAAATACAAAAATAAATAAATAAGGAATTCACTTTTGAAGGAAACAAAAATTAGTTATTTTTTCTAATTTGTAATAGCTCTTAACAATATTAATCACATAGGAGAGCAATCTCTTAACAAACACAAAATAATATAATAAAGACCATATATATATATATAGATAGATAGATAGATAGATAGATAGATATAGATAGATAGATAGATAGATAGATAGATAGATTTATGTATGTATATGGTTAGTAAAAGGAAATTCTACAGCTTATTTTTAAATATAATTGATCACATAATGTAAGGTTAAAGTGTTTAGTACCTATAAAGTCCCTATATCTTCTGATCTTCTGCCAGGGCCATATGTGAAAGAAGAGGTTTCATTCCTGTGTTTCCGCTGTTTTCCAATCCCTTGTGGACGCACTTACAGTCACATATCAATACATAGCCAAACATACCTACTGACCGCCTTTCATAGTTTAGTATGACTTACTAGATTGTTCCTTTTCTTTCCACAACTCCAAGTATCCTAGATTTCTCTGTATAAATCAGCTGCCTCATTGATACTTTTCAGTAACACTTATCATTACCTAACCAATCACAATATCCAATGGTTTATTTAACCTAAAGATATGATAATATGTGCTCCCACTTAATATCAACTATAAGATTGTGATAAAAATCATCATATTTAATTTTTAACAAAATATTATACTAGGAAATGCATTACCATTAATCCTCCCCAAAATACTCCCCCTCACTTCAAACACACATATCTCATTTTTTTCCTACTTATTGAAGAAGTTCTGAAAGCTCTTTTTCATGAGTGTCTTTACTTCTGCTGCTGTGGCTGCCTCAGTGTCCTGACTTAATTCAAACATTCATCTTTCCTGATCATTCTGGCTTTGGAGAAAAGCCTGAGATCGCATGGTGCCAGATCTGATGAAGAAGGTAAATGAGAACACACTGCACTGATCTTATGGGCCTTCCTTTCTATTGGATGACACTGAATATCAGAATTCAAGTATTTTTAAATTTTATTTGTTTTATTTTGTAAAGAGCATCAAAAATAGTAAAAAAAAAGTTAGAAATGATACAGAATTTCAATAAACAAAATGATAGAAATTCAACAATGGTTATTGTATTTCATATTGTTATGTTCAAATTAATTGGTCAGATTACCAGATATAAGCATGAAAAACTGGTCAAAAAATTAAACACTAACTTCTCCTTTCAATGGACCAGCATAAATCAGCAGTGCAATTACCCAAACTATCCAATGTATGTACATAAACAACTTTTTCAAGTATTTTTGATCACACTTCTTAAAGGTATAATAGAGGATTTCTAAAACTCCTTCATAAACGGGTCCAAATGGTGCAATAAATGTGTTTAAAGCAAGGTAGAATATTTTGAAGGGGACTAATGCCAGTGGGTCTTCCCTATAATAAAAAATTTTAAGTATTCACTATATATTTTGATCACCCCTTGTATCAGAATAAATATTTTTGAGGCAAAACCATGTTCCAGGACTATAGAACAGTATTACCAATGCAAATTATGTGGTTATATTTCTTAAAGGTGCTCTCTATAAATATGCCATTTTTCAAGTCCAATCTAATGTCCTTATGGCACTGTGTGAATGGAACTCTGTATTTGCACTGAAATTATTCAACATTTTAAGTGACTTGGATGCTCACAGAAACCATAAACTCATCTCTAAAATTCAAAGTTATTTATCCCACGAGTTAGAAGCAGACATCAGTGTTCTATATTTAGGGATTTTATCTTTGGTTTATTGAAAAAGATGGCTTTATGCTCTGGACATACTTCACACTAGACTAGCTCGACTGGATTTGTGAATATTTAAAAGCATTACATTTAAAAGTAATCCCCTCTGGGAAAATAAAGAGAAAAAACTCATTCATGATCATTACTTTGAAACCGCATGATTCTTGTTTATTTCAGATGGTAGAAAATTTAGTCTCCAAAAGGAAATGTTCCTACTCATCCAAAATTTCCCACTTCTCATTTTAAAAAAAGTAATACTTCATTACTTGTTTGATTATTTCCTGTGATGTTTGGGGATTTTATTTTAAAAATCAACACACAAATTAAAATTAATTTTCATTAGGGAACTTGAGAGTTCCCTAGGAGAACTCTCAAGAGCTGAGAATACGTGAGATGACTGGTTATACCCTGGGGTTTTATGATGCAAAGTACAGAAGACTCAAGTAGGAAAACTGAATTTTAGCTCCAAGCTATATGGTTTTCAAAGGCTGATTTCTCTGCATCATCTCCATTTTCTGTACGCCGAGTGGATATCTTGAAAGTGACTGACCCTCCCAGTTCCAATGGGCTGATTCCCAAAACTGTGAAAATAAACTAGAAGACACAATTCAAAAAATATTGACTGAATAGCTGGCATGTAGCTCAGTGCTAGAGTTTCTGCTTAGCATGCGTTAGACCAGCTGTTTAATCCATAACATAGGAACAGAAACAGAGGGCATGGAAAAAAGGAAGGGAAAAGGGAAAAGGAAAAGAATTACAAAGAAAAACAGATAAAGAAGCAAAGAGAGAAGAAGAGAGCAGAGGAGGGGAGGGGAGAAGGGGAGGCGAGGGGAGGGGAGGGAAG